>APFE030279716.1:189435-243046 GCA_000404065.3 Pinus taeda | reverse complement strand
TTTGAAAAAGAGGCTCAATAAAGGTACAAGGTTTCAAACAAACAAATCGCTATCTACAAAAACCTGAAAAGAAGACACAAGACCTACGGTTTTGACATTTTTTATGGTGATAGTTATTCACGAGGTGAAGGCTCGGGATAAAATGATTCTTCTGATTTACTCAACAAGTACCAAGCTCATACAACCTTCAAGGAAGTCCTCAAGTTGAGGGAAAAAGAACTAGGGTTTCCCTCTTGGAGCAACACCTAGGCCAATAGATTTTATGGATGAAATTTGAGTGGATGCCCACCAAACTTGGAGAACAGGTAGACTAGATCTTAAGCTTGATGTTTAGGCTCTCAAATCAGCAAAAGGACTCCTCCCTAAAATTTCACCACATCCCTACATTTTCGCCCTAGCCTTAAAAGGATTGATTTTAGGGCAGAAAATTATGGATAAATTTAGGATTGATCATCAATGACTTGGACTAGTGCCTTGTCCTTTAGGCATATGCAGTCAAGGATGAAATAGATAAGCTAGATCCTTTCTAAGGAGGCTAAAAATTGATGCCCTAGGTATCAACTTTTAACATTTACCCACTTCAAAAGAAAATGGAGTTTGATGGAGAGATTAAATATTTCCTCCACTAGGAACGTTCATTATATGTTGTACAAAGAATACCATATGGAATACTCAACTAGATAGCCTTTCAAAATTAATTTTCAACAATTAAGGTACAAAATAATGTAACTTAGAAGTAGCAACTCCATACATTAGACAATTTCAAGATAGATCATATTCAACAATAAGCACTTACAAGTCAACATGTAGTATATCCATCATCTAAAGAAGTAGCTCCAAAGACAACCAAAAATAGCTTCCAAATATCGAAATGCATCTAATAGATCTCCAATAGCCAAGAAGGAACAAGTGCAAAAAATCCTCTAAGAGGTTGAATTCCAAGTGTGATGATGATGAGAGACTCACAAGAGGTCTCTTCTATTTATAAATGTCCAATCAAGTCTAATTTTATCATAAATCCTCTCGTAGTTGTCAAATGATGGGAAAAAACTAATTGTGGTTACAAGCCAACCACATAGCCAATGTTAAAGCATAAGAAAACACCAAAAAGAAGGCTGAAATGATGACTTCATACATGCGTGAGCCTCTTTGAGGCATGCATTGAGATTTCTTGGTGCCAAGTTGAGTGAAAAGGGCTCCAAAAATCATCCTCTAGGGGTTGGCCCCAAGATCTCCATGCAAATCATTGTGTGGGCCCCAATTTTGCGTTTGGGTCACAAAATGGGTCTCGTGAGTCTCCTGGTGATAAAATAACTTGGTTTTACTCTAACGTTAAGGACTCAGATAATGGTGTTAGCCCTCCCATATCCCAAAGGGTGAGACAAACCTCATTTGGGCATCAAATCAGTTGCCAAACCACGAGTGCATTGCTAAACTAGTTGGGGGCATATTGATCCAAGTGCATCATCTCATGAATAATATGGGGCAAAGCGCAGAGTACTGGGGTGTTGTAGGTGCCCATGGAATTGAGAGATGCTTTGCAAGTAATAGGAGTCCCATAGCTCTCAATGCTTCACATGTAGGGTGTCATATGCTCCTTTAGTGGACTTGGGCCCCAATTAAGTTGCCCAACCCATAACAAAAACCACTTGCTAATCACACATAATGTCTAGTGTTTCATCTTCACCATTAGGTACAATTAATCATTAGTGCATCTAGGTGAACCAAGCTTGTTAGTCAAGGGAAAATTGAGGCTTCATATGGGGCTTCTCTTCCAAATTTGGGGTTTTGATCACGTAATAATGTTATCTCCCTAGGTAGGAGTGGCTAATAGACGACCCTATTAGGTGTTCCCGACCCCTAAGGAGAAATACATGTCCCTAGTACATCCTTCAATCAATAGGTGTCATATGAGTAATGATGGTATGGAGCAGGGTAAATGGATCTCAGGGCCAAGCCATGGATTCAAGGATAGCAATAATGAGGAAGTCCACATATTGGGTGAACAGATGTGAGGAGGGAGAAATCGTGGTTACATGAGTTACCCCAACCTTTGCTTTTCCAACCCTCCTTATTTGCCTTTTGCCTTTTGCTTTTGAAAGCATGTTGTGAATGATTGTATAACAGTTATTACCCACTTAAAGGCAGGGTGGATCGTTTCCCACTAGGGGTTGGGACGTGCATGGCCTCCTTTATGATGTGAGGGCACTCATGGACCCTATGTACCAAGGTGATGGCCATGACAAGGGGTAGAGATCATGTTTGGATTTTGCCCACGTGCTATATTAAATGTCCCGACCATCTTTTGCATTTTATAATTTTCTTTTATTTTCTTGCTTGCTTGCAGCCATGATATGCTTTTAACTTTCTTTTAGTTACATCAACCTTTGAGGCAATGTTTCTAGGCCCGACCCAAATATGTGGACAATGGGAGTGAGTGTGCCAGCTCCCTATGGACCCAGAGAAGGGAAATGGTGAAATAAGGCTTGTAATATGTGAAGGGGAATGAAAAATGTGAAATGAGAAAACGAGACCACGCTACCAAAATCGGGGTTTTCCAAGTAGTGCCCTTCCTAAAGCCATAGGCCAATAGGGGAGATCCCACCTAACTATGATTGAAGGTTTACCCCCCATTTAAGGTGAGGGAACAAAAGCACGATCAAAGCCCTTCCTTCTTCCAAGTCACCCAATAATCCATGCCCAAAATGCCCAAATGAAAAACAAGCATAAGCCCCCGATTGCACAATGAAAAACGTACCTTTTGGGTCGAATTTTCCACCTTCAAACATATGCTCTTGACAGATGGGCGAGGAAACTTACAACTGATGCAGGGAGTGGAGATGAAGTGGCACATCACATCCACTGCAAGGTGGCTCTGAGGGGTTGCCGGCTGAAAGAAGACGAATAGGAGAAAAGCTCTCTTGAGGGTCCCCACTTTCGATGGGTAGCAAGGCCAACAAAGTTGGAAGGGTTGAGAGGGCTGACTAGAACTGAGAGGGTTGTGCAGGGATAAGAAAGGTTGAGTGGGGCCAAGCGGAGCTAGGAGGGTCGAGAAAGGCACAAAGAGCATGAAGTAGCAAAGGATATTTGCATGAGTAATATTGCAAGTTTGCTATGAGTGAGATACTCAATTGTGCCAGGTTCGAGGAAAGAACACAGAGCAGTAAAGGAGATTTGCATGGGTAATATTACAGGTTTGCTATGAGCAAAATACTCAATTGTGAAAGGTCTGAGGAAAGAGCATAAAGTAGCAAAGGAGGTGTGCATTAGTAATATTACAGGTTTGTTGTGAGTGAGATACTTAGTTGTGATGGGTTTGATGAAAGAGCACAGGGCAACAAAGGAGATCCAGATCAACGAGATTGAGGATGGATCTAGGGCTTGTTATATATGTCACTTCCTCGAGGGCCATTATTCTAGTAAGGGAGCCCAAGTAGGTTTCGAAAAGAATTTAATGAAGAATTATTGATTGGGAAAAAACTTATGTGTAATGTGTTTACTGTGCATGATCTGATTATTGGTTTTATAAGCTCCATTGTGTATATTTTGTTTTTGGTTAGGAACATTAGTGTGTTGCATTTAATTAGTTGGGTTAAAGTTAATTTGAGACTGTTACTAGACTTGGTGTGTGTGTGTGCATTGAGTGTAGTGCCCACAAAAACTTAACATGAACTCACTTGAAATTATACCTTAAATCAGCCAAAATCTTAATAATTGCATATTTGTCCTTGGGTGAATCTTGTTGTAGAACCCTTAGGGGCCATTTAGTCTAAGTCTATTCTTGATCCCTAAGATATACTAGAAAGCCTCCCCTGTGGTGTATTATATCCAATCACAAAAACGAGGGGAGTAGTTTACGAGGTGATGGTGGCAACTCTCCCATTGTTGCTCTCAATCTAGGTTTCTTACTGAGTCTTTGCACTAAAGTGCTAGATTTTGCAGTGACAGACACCATTGATGGGGAGAATTGAGTCACTCTTCTTGGAAACCTAAAGCCTATGCTTCAACCCAATTTTGATGAGCTTACACCAATGCCTAACGTAGTGTGCTCATTTGGCAACTCCACATCAAGAGAACCAAGTGTCGAATATTCCAAACAAAGGCCCATTCAAAAATTTAAGATCTATAAAAGGAAAGTGCCTCATAACTCTTTGGCTGTCAAGTTTCTTTTAAGCAATCCTCCACCAATTAATCCAATGGATTTGCAACCATAGGTTGTCAATGCCTTCAAACCCCTAGACATGTTTGGAATTCAAGGTTACCCTTGTAATATCCCTGATAAATTTGATAAGAGGTTACCTAGGTTTTCTGGCAACAAATTCATTTCCATTGACAAACACTTGAAATCATTCTATGTAATCTTCTCATTCCATCCCGTGGTCAATGACCATGAGGATGTGGGGATAAAGCATTTCTCTCCATTCTTAGTGGAAAATGCAAGGACGTGGTACAATAGTCTTCCTAAGAAAAGCATTAAGTAGTAGAAAGATTTCCATGATCCTTTTATGAAAAGATAAGGAACTAAGAAGGATTCTAGATCCTTATTAACACAATTCAATGAGATGAAGAAGAAAGATAATGAAACATTAAGGGACTTTGATGAAAGATTTGATAAGTTAGTAAAACAAATCCTTGATGACATCATGCCAAAATATGGTGCTATTCTTCTACAATACACTAATTCTTTTGAAGGGAAATTTGGATGCATGCTTAGAGAAGTTCTCAAAGATCCTCGTAGAAGCACAAGAGTGGGCTTCTAATATTGAAGGAAATCTCTTGGCCTCTAAGGTGGAACCTTTTCATTCATGCACCTCATGCCAAAGATGAGACCAAGGATAGAGACATGAAAAAGGTTAAGCCTGCTCAAGACCCCCTGATGGCCTTAGCTTAGAAATTTGACCAAGTTACACTTCAGATCTTCCAAACCGAAGCTCTCCTTATGAATAAAGTGATTGTTCAAGAAAGAGAAAGGGATCAACAACAAAATTTCCCTCCTAAGCCTCAATATAATAACAATCATCAAAAGGGAAACCAAGGGTGGAACAAGAATATACCTCCTCTTGAACAAAAGGTTCCTAATACCCTTGCACCATACAATATGATCAACCAAGAAGGGACTCCCTAGTGTTTTCCTTGTATGGAATCATATAGGGAATGGCATTGTCCTAGATATATAAATAGTGTTGATGAAGAAGATCCTAATGAATGTGTGAATTATATTGAACAATTGGATCCTATCTATATTGTGCCATCCCAAGAAGTCTATATTGTTACTAGAGAATAAGCTGAATTAAGCAAATCTTGAAGCTTCAGGGATGGTTAGACTAGAAATGTTGAATGCCATGGATGAAGAATCTAGAGATAACCTTAAAGAAAGTACATGCAATATACTAGAAGAAACGAAGTGCTTAAGACTTCCCAACCTAATGACTCCCGACCTACTGAAGAAAATGGACAAGATACCCTTTACCCTTGGATGCCACTCTCACTCATCCACCAACTTTGCATAAGAATGATGATATGGATTAATATATGTCTACTTGTTACCGAAATAATAAAGATACTTTTTCCAAGGAATAAAGTAAAGTAATTCTAGAGTATGAAATATGAACCTAAGGATCCTTTGATAATATCACAAGCAATGCACTATGATCATAGGTATGAAAAACATGCACCTTTTTTCATTTCTTTGGTAGTAAATAACCTCTTAAATTATAATTGTATGCTTGACTCTGGGGCTTTTGCCAATGTGATTCCTTTAAAGGTAATGTATCAATTACATTTAAAGATTACAAGGCCTTACCAAAATGTAAGTGGAATTGATAAAAGCAAACTAATTTTGTGGTTTCAATAAGGATTTAAAATTTAGGCTTGCCAAATGTCTAGATATATCATTCCTAATGGTTGTTGTGGTCATACATGTGGTTAATGTTTGGGAGATGTTACTGTCTAGGAAGTGGGCCACAACCATAGGAGGAATCCTTCAAATGAAATTATCTGTGAAACTATCCCAACTCCTAATGGAGCCTCCTTCATCCTTTATAGATAGTCTATTGTGAAATACTAAGTAGAAGACCCCCAAAATCCTATCAATGAGTTAATGAACATTGGTGATGAAGCTGGTAATTTATATGTTTCTACAAACTTGATAATACCAATTAAACAAGACATTGAATAATTTCAATACACCATCAACCCTTATAAATCATGATTACTCCCAAGACTTCTCCATTCTCCCTTTGCTTTTGATGATGTTTTTTCACTTAAAGAAAGGAAATATGATGAACAATATATGTATGTCACAACTGCACACACACGGAACTAAAGTCTTTCAAGATATTAACCAAAGAAAAAAAATAGAGTTATCTAAACATGACCAAAAGAATATCGCTTTAATTGAGTCCACACTCAGACCTGGTCAAATAATGAGTAATCAAGAAGGAACAAGACAAGGATATTCTGAAGAAGGAAGCCCAGTACTTATGTGGGGTTGTTGATTTGGGGTAGCATCAGATGTGCTCTAGCCATGAAAATTGGGGGAGAGGCTAAAGCACATGAGATCTCCAAGACCCAGAAATGGTTTGGCCAGATTGTACCCAGTTTCAGAGATATTAAAATAATTAATTTTTTAATGGAATTCCTAAGTCTAAACTTGGGAAAAATAAAATATTAATGGGCATTAATATAAAACTGGGTTAGAAGGTTCCAAAAGCCATGGATCAAGCCAAACCTAATCTTAGTTGTTGATTAGAGATTTAATCTCAGTCGTTGAAGGACCAACAAGAAAAGTATAAGAGGAGGCTTGAGGGTCAGTTGGAGAACACACCAGAGTGATCAGTCATTCTATTTGCTAGAGTGGGGTTGCTAAGCAAAGTCGAATCAGTGATCAGCAGCGAGGGGCAGTGAGTACTAGACAGAGAGGTAGAGATAGTGTCGAGAGACCAGCACAGAGGCAGAGAGCGAGAAGCAACATCTAGAACAAGCAACGCAGAGCCCAGCACAGACAGCATAGAGGCCAGAGGGCCTGCGTCATCCATGCAGAGGGCAGCAGGAGTGACGCACAAGGCAGCAGGAGTGACGCCGAGGGTCCCAGAGGCTGCACAATGCCTTAGAGGGCTGACACAGTGCCTCAGAGGGCTGACACAAAACAGCAGGAGGCTGATGCAGTGCTTAAGAGTTGCTGGAGAGGGTTTTGTGGGACAGGTTTTCTGAATACCTATTTCTGAATAAAGAGGTATTACTGTCGGATGTTTTTCTTTGTCGGGTGAGCCAGTTTGCCACCCAGCTGTACTCAAGGAAATACTGCATAATAATAAACCCTCAGAATAGCTGCACCGGTTTTCCCGCATTGGGTTTTTCTGGGGACAATTGTCCAAAAATAACGGTGTCACTTGTGTGTTTGTTTTGTTTCAGTTGTTGATCTATAGATGTTGAGATTGTATTGTGCTTATTTCGTTATTTAACTGTTTTAAATAACTTGTTCAAAATTAACAAGTAGAAGAAATAAACCAGAAGAATACAGATTAAAATTCTAACGAATAGACTTAGAAATTTCAACATGGTATCAGAGGGTGGTTGCAAATCATAGGAGAGCTGAAGGCATCAACTAAGCAGAGCATTTGCAGCAGAATTCGCTGTCCCAAGTGACAGGAGTTGATCCTTTGCAAAAGCAACAGAAGAAGGGTTGACACAGAGGAACTACATCGTCAGTCCGGACCAGAAAGGCCAGCAAAGAGGCTAAGGAGGGCAGAAAGAGGCTCACGCAAAGCCACGCAGAGACCAGAAGGATTGATGCAGTTGGCTAAGGGAGTTGTTTGCCAGTGTCGAGATTGTGCAGAGCCTAGAGGCTCAGTCCTTCAGTTGTTGGGGCATAGAAAGTTGTGGGCAGTTTGCGAAAGCAAAGCTGGTGGGGTACTGTGGGCAGAACAATACCTAACAGGGAAAAACCAAGGTAGGGGGAGTTGCTACCGAGGAGAATTTCTAGCCAAGGAATCCTGATAAGTGTTGCAGGTGCACAGAAGATCGGAGAGGTGCAACTTGATGATTGGCAGGAGGATTCCCAAAAGGGAAATCGAGACTCAAAGGGAGTCTAGCAGAGAACTTCCAGGCGAGAAGTAGAGAGACTCAGCAGGAGAAGAAGAGAGAACTTCCAGAGGGAAGTAGAGAGACTCGGAGGAGTCGACAAGAAGAGCAGAGAGATGGTCATGAATGGACTAAGGGATCAAGACAGGTTGGACGGGGCGTCCAACTTTGTGGTCTGGAAGGCCAGGATCTTGTCCATTCTAGATAGACATCGCATCAAGGGCTTCACCTTAAGAACAATGGCTATCCCAGTTGACTCGGAAGCTAATGAGAAGTAGGAGGAGGCAATGGCCAAGGCAAAATGCATCATCCTTGATGTGATCAAGGATCATGTGGTCCAACATATTGCCGAGAAGGAGACGGAAAAGGAAATGTGGGACACCTTGAAGACGTTGTACCAGCATACTTTCGTGCAGAGGAAGATGTTACTTGAGAATCAGCTGCAATCATACTAGATGCAAAAGGGGGAGCAGATAGATCACTTCCTCAGTCAGTTGAAGGAGATCTATGACCGACTTCCATAGGAGCCATGCTAGATGAAGAGATGATGGTGAGGACCACACTTAACGAGTCTCCGAGGAGTGGGAGACATTTGTCCAGAGCATATTGGGTAGGGTGGATCTTCCAGATTAGGAAGAATTGTGAGCGGCTCTTCGCCAATGGGAGATCAGAACGCTGAGCAAGACAGGAAGTAGCAGCAAAGGAGTCCAGACCAGGAAGGAAGAGGAAGAGGATGCAACTCTGGCATTTGCGGGAAAGCAGGAGAAGAGGAAGAAAATGGACCTCTCCAAGGTCAAGTGCTTCCATTGTGGGGAACTGGGTCATTATGTGAACCAGTGTCCAAGGAAGAAGAACAAGGGAGAGGCGTCTGACTCTAAGGCAGCACCAGCGAAGGCAGAGAAGGAGGTCGAGGAGGATGATGATTGTGCCATGAGTGCTCATGTACCTCTAGAGAAGAGGTGGGGAGACATCGAGTTGTAGTCAGGAGGACTACAAGCGATGAGGGGCAAGATCCTTGAAGTACCCAATATCTTGGATTATACCTTGCTACGGGAGCCCCGAAGAGAGAGTAGCAGGACTGGCGGATGTCGATAGAAACAGATGCAGATGAAGCAGCAGAGAGTGCTACAGTGCAGGAGTCCCCGGGCAGCACGAGGCTAGCAGGCTGCAACAGTGCGAGAGGCACAGAGAGTGTTTCAACAGTGGAGGATGGCACAGAGAGGTTTGCAATGGTGCGAGATGCAAGTAGTTGTTGCAGTAGTGCAGAGGTTAGTAGAGGAAGCACTTGTTAGTGGCAGAGATAGCATCAGCATTGAGAGTGTTTCTAGCCTGACAAGGATGTCAGAAGTTGGGTGGATCAATTACTTACTTCTCAGTAACTGAGCTGCAATGCAATAGCAATTAGCAGTAGCACGATGCAGCATGATGAGAGGGGGTTGCAATTCAGATACAGTGTTGGGAGAAAGGACCAACAGCAGCATGGATGCAGAGGGAGTTGTCATACGGATGTAGCAGTGACAGTGGCAGAGCCATGGGAAACAGTACATGATGCAGCAATGCAAAAGATGTTGGGCGGGGAGGCTTAGCATCAGCACAAGTACCGGTGTTGTATAATCAGAGTGATGCTCAATGAGGAGTATCACTAGAGCACACTCCTCGCTAAGAGGGATTGTTGATTTGGGGTAGCATCGGATGTGCTCTTGCCATGAAAATTGGTGGAGAGGCTAAAGCACATGAGATCTCCAAGACCTAGAAATGGTTTGGACAGATTGAACCCGGTTTGGGAGATATTAAAATAATTATTTTTTTAATGGAAAAATAAAATATTAATGGGTATTAATATAAAACTAGGTTAGAAGGCTCCAAAAGTCATGGATCAAGCCAAATCTAATCTTAGCCGTTGATTAGAGATTTAATCTCGATCATTGAAGGACCAGCAGGAAAAGTATAAGAGGAGGCTTGAGGGTCAGTTGGAGAACACACCAAAGTGATCAATCATTCGATTTGCTAGAGCGGGGCTACTAAGCAAAGTCGAATTAGTGATCAACAGCAAGGGACAGTGAGTACTGGACAGAGAGGTAGAGATAGTGCCGAGAGACCAACACAGAGGCAGAGAGCAAGAAGCAGTAGCCAGAGCAGACCACGTAGAGCCCAGCAGAGACAGCGCAAAGGCCAGAGGGCCTGTGTCATCCACGCAGGGGGCAGCAGGAGTGACGCAGAGGGTCCCAGAGGCTGCGCAGTGCCTCAGAGGGCTGACGCAAAGGGTTCTGAGGCTAACGCAGTGCTTCAGAGTTGCTAGAGAGGGTTTCGTGGGACAGGTTTTCTGAATACCTATTTCTGAATAGAGAGGTATTACTGCCGATTGTTTTTCTCTATCGGGTGAGCCAGTTTGGCACCCAACTGTACTCGAGGAAATATTGCATAATAATAAACCCTCAAAATAGCTGCACCGGTTTTCCCGCATTGGGTTTTTTCGGGGATGATTATCCAAAAATAACGGTGTCACTTGTGTGTTTGTCTTCTTTCAGCTGTTGATCTGCAGATGTTGAGACTGTATTGTGTTTATTTCGTTATTTAAATGTTTTAAATAACTTGTTCAGAATTGACAAGTAGAAGAAATAAACCAGAATAATACAGATTAAATTTCTAACAGATCGACTTAGATATTCAACTGGGGTAGGATAGGAGAAGAATCTTTAATATGAAATAAGATTGATTGCTCTTGGAAAGGTCCTTGTAAGATTTTAGAAAAGCATAAGAATGATTCTTTCTATCTTGTTGGCCTTGTAGTGGAGACAGGTTGCCTTTGCCTACTAGTAGGTTACTTCTCAAACCTTATCCTACAAAAGGTCCTTCAATCCTTTGTTGTCTTAGAATAACATAGTTGTAGGTATGTTGTGTGTCCATGCATCTTGATTGTAGTCCCTTTTATCGATGTTAGTTATTGATTCTTGCAATGCATTCATGTAACTTAGTCTTACAAAAAAAATGATATATGATGAAATGAAAAGACTTTCAACATTTATTTTATACCTTTCATATACCAAGGTGGAACATATCACCTTGTTCTTTTGTTACTAATATTTTTTTGTTAGAATGTAGCAATATTTTTAGAGTAATGCAGGGTGCAATTCTTGGAGTTACAAAAATATTGAGCTTCTCATGTGCTCTAGCACATGTCCCCATGTTGGAACCGAATGTTATGCCCTCACATCTAGGGGTAATTAGCAATATTTTCTGATGATTCACATTGCAGAAGTAGTTCCTGCGATAACTTTTAGATATATTGTGCCCAACTAACTCATTTGATGATGATGGCGAACTAACACACATGAGGTACATTAGCCATTGTTTCATATCAAGTGTTTAAGTTTATTGTATTTTTCAATTAAAAGGATCATGAGTTGAAGTTACATATTGAATCATGATGCTTGGAAGTTATTACTTTTGTTTTATTTCACATTGGTGGCTATCATATATTTTATAGTCAAGTGCTGCCATGCTTTGGAGAAGGGTACTACTTAAGGACGCTGATAAGTGTAACATGACCATGTCCTTTCCAGACTTAACACATTCCATTTACTTCCCTCCCATGTCCTTTCCAAACTTAACACATTCCATTTACTTCCCTCCCATTGTCTTATCCTTTGTGTTGGTTGTTACATGTAGCCAAAAAATGTTTTTCCTTCATACTCCTATGGGAAGGAGGAGCTTGAATGCTTGGGGTTGATGCAGTTGTAAATTTGAGAGAGAGAGCATGATACAAATTTCAAAATGCAAAAGAAAAATAAAGGGGACATTATGATAACTCAAAATCCAAAGAATCTTGAGCTCTATCCCCCTCACTATGAGGTCGCCATCCACAGTCTAATGCAATGAGATGCATAACCAAAGAAAGGAATTAATTGAATTGTCCCAATCTCTATGCAATGAAATGCATATACATCAAAAGTGTACTTGCAAAGAAAAACAAAGAATATAAATTAAAAAGTAATAAAGAAGTGGAAAGACATAGTGTCAAGGAAAAGGTAACTCAATGCACAAAGCGATCCCTTTATAAAGGTGCTCATGGAGATGAAGATCACACGAGGCCTTGCATGTCAAAGGTACTATTACCCACCACCAATGGGTGGCCCCTATAGGAGAAATTTTCTCCTAGATTTTTCTTTAGTTGACAGCCAGCAACCCCTTCCCAGCCACCTGATAGCTTTGATGTGCTACTATTCTCTGCCACTTGAGCCACTTGTTGTGTACCCTTGCTCATCTGTCATGATTGTATGTTTGAACATGGGCCATCCAATCCTAAAGGTATGAGTTTTCATTATGTAATTGGGTGTTTATACTTGTTTTTCTTGGGCACACTTGGGCATGGATTATTGGGAGACTTGGAAGAAGGAAGGGCCTTGATTGTACTCTTGTTACCTGCCTCAACTGGGAGGTTAATCCTGAATCATATTCCCGTGGAATCTCCTGTACTGGCTATTAGCTTTACGAAGGGCACTACATAGGAAACCTTGATTTTGGTTGTGTGGTCCCACTCCCCGATGCCATATATCTCACTTCCCTCCACTCATTACAAGCCTTTTTTTCACATTTTCCCATCTAGGTCCACATTTGTCCATTGGTTCCACAAGGGGTTAGCATCATTTTCCCCTTGTCCACACCTTGGTCAACCCTAGAACGATGCCCCGTAGGTTGATGCAACTAAAAAAAAAGGATAAAAGCATAATATGGCCACATACAATGGGAAATGTACCAAAAAATGCAAAAGATGGTTGAAAAAATAAAATTTAGCACGTGGGCAAAAGCTAAACATGATCTCTACCCCTTTTCATCATGGCCATCACCCTAGTTCCTAGGGCCCCTATGAGTGCCCCTTGCATCAATAAGGAACCCATGAATGTCCCAACCCTTGGTGGGCGATGAACTGCCCCACCTTAAGGGGGTAATCACTGCTACATCTTACACATCATGCTCTCATCCCCTTGAGCCCCAAGCAGTAAAATAAAGAAAAATCAATAAAAGGCAAAAGGCATATGATCAAGGGTGGAAAAACAAAGGTCGGGGTAACTCGTCTACCATGATTGCTCCCTCCTGCATTCATATACCCAAGGTATTGGCACTCCTCGTCAGGGCTACCCTTGTAACATGGCATGTGGCTTGGAGCCTTCCCTTTGTTCCCACTTCGTTCCATCATTATTTCACATGACACCTACCATTTGAAGGATGTACCTTGGACCTATCATTCCCTTAAAGGTTGAAACCACTTAATAGGGTCCTTCATTAACCACTCCTACATGTTCAAAGCCCCAAATTTGGAAGGGAAACCCACTATGAAATTCTAATTTTTGCCCTTGCTTAACAAGTTTATTTACTCAATTGCACTAATGCATCATTGTATTAGAAGTTGAGGAGACACATTGAATCTTATATAGGATTGCAAATTGGTTTTCATCTTGGACTTGGCCTCCCTATACGAGATCCAAACCCTCCAGAGGATCATAATGGCATTTGTAGGGTGAGCATTGAGAGTAATGGGCCTCCATTCATGCAGAGCATTGATTGCCACACCATGGGTTTCTTCAGCGCCACCATTTGTTCGCTCATGCCCTAGTTATTCGAGATGATCATGCACGTGGACCAGGTTGCCCCAGCTGGATACACATTGCACTCGACACTTGGCAGTTGATCCAAAGCCCAGAGGAGGTTATGCTTTTCCTAGGGAGACATGGGAGGGCATGTGTCATCTTCTAGCCCTCAATGGTGGAGCATCGACTTGATTTTGAGCCACTTTGAGACCCATGGGACCCATTTTGGAGCCCCAAACCCAAAATAGGGATCTCGGAGATGTTTTGCAGCATAGGGAGGGCATCACCCTCTTCATCGTGATTTTTGACGCCCTCTCCCACATTTCTAGCACAAGAGGCCTCAATGTTGCCCCTCTAGGCCTCCATGCATGTATGATGTCGACCTTGCATGGGCATAGGAGAGAGATAAAATAATTTTAAAAAGTTATCATGGTTGGCTTGTAACCATGGGTGGGTTAATTAGCACATTAGGCATGTTAGAGGGGCTTTTTCATTTGTAATTTGAACTCATAACACTTGTATAAATAAATGAGACCTATTCTCATCTCAAAGGATCACACTTGGGATTTTCGCATAGCTCATTAGAGATTTCGGACCTACAATTTGGAGAAGGATTTGGATGTTTATGGATGAATTTTGATGTTTGGATCTTTTCGCTATCTTTCTTGGAGCCTCTAATGTCTTGTTGATGGATGGATATACTTCACATTGTCTTGTAAGTGCTCTTTAATGGTGTATTTCTGATTTTCGCTAATGTCTAATGCATGGAATATTGTCTCTTGATGGAATTTGTGCCCTAGTTATCGAAGATTGTTCTAGAATTTTAATCTTGAGAAATTTTGCATGTGTTATTCATTGATAATGTGAAAAGAATGTTCCTAGTGAGATATTAATTATATTTAATCCATGAAACTCCATTAACTTAAATTGAAGAGGGTAAATGCTTGAAGGGGTAGTTAGGGCTCCCTCTTTAGGCCTCCTGGAGGGAAATTTGGTCAAATCAAAGTCCCCATGACTCCAACCTCTCAATGGTCTAGACACTAGTCGTGTCCCTTAGTGGTCACTCTTAAATTTTCTCCATAAAATTACCTTTCTTTCTTCATCCCTTTAAGGATAAAGAGGCTCTCCTAGGGCTTGGTGCAAATTCCAATACAGGAGCACCTTTTGAGTTTGATTTGGATAGAAATCTTCCTTTGTATCTCCTCTAAAGGTGCTCAAATTCGGTGGAATTCCAATGGTGGATTCTCCATAAATTTTGATGCCCTAATTATCGCATCAAGAGGGAACCCTAGAGGCTAATGTTTCAACTTATGGATTCTTTGAAGGCAATCTCTTTAGTACTTGGTGAAGTAAATCATTCATTTCCTTTTCTCTCCCTTACCTTGACCTTGGATGCACCTATATATCGTGTCAAAATTCAGACCTACATCTCATGTAGGGGTTTTTCGTGGAAGTATTAATAGCTTCTCCCAAAGCTCGTAATTTTTTTGAATTGTTCCATTGAATGAGCTACCTTGCCTCACTTCGAACCTATCATAGATACACATCTATCACAAGTGCGTTATACTAGGACTCCTCCCTTCTCGTCGGTGAAAATATGAGAAGAGTAGGGGTCTTAGGCTGTGGTTACAGTGGGCCTCTGTCCCAAGTGTTGTTGTGCCCTCTAGCTTTTTCCTATTCACAAGGCCTGCTAGTTTGTGCAACAACAGGAACCATTCCAATGAAGTAAACCCCACATCATACCATGGCTACTCACACTTACACCTTGATGGGTTCATTGGGAAATACTCTAATTCCTCGGTATTGGCACACCATATAGTCTTCTATAATGGTCCTACATACCTAAAGTTGGAAAATTTCATAAATTTATAACCTAGTGTAAAGTTTGAGGAAAATACCTAACATGATCTACTTAGTGCCTTTTACATTAAATAAGACTCACTTCTTATGGCACAATGACTCTTATATACATGTTAGTTGGTCTCACTTGATTCTTGTAGCCCCTACATGATGATGCTTACACAAACATCGTCCTTTGGAGGACACTAGTGATCTTCTTCCACACTTCATTGAATATGTTGCATACCCTTTAAAGGGTGTTGAGGCCTTGATATGATATGATGACCTGTTGAGACGCCCTACTTTTAATTATGAGCACTACACCCTTGATTATGGACATTAGACCTTCTATGATGAGTGTTAGGCCTATTGACGACGTGGAACCCCTCATGAGACACCTCTTCACTAATTAGAGAAAGAACATTGTACATGGAGATAGGATGTTGTGCCTATAACTTGATGTGGCACCTTGACGATGGATTTGGGCATCTATATGATGATTGGACATCTCTTGAGCATGACATCACACCTTTTGAGTTTAACATGACCCTCAGAGATGAAACGTTATGACTTTTGGAGGCAACATTTTACCTTTTGAGCTCCTACTTGTGAATTGGAGTAAGTCATCCACTTTTGTTGAGCGTTTATGCCACATGTGTAGCCTTGGAGTACATCTATGATAAGGATGACTTGCATTATGAGAATTATTTCTCACTTAAGACAATCAATGGGGGTCATGAGACCTATCCACTTATGTATCATGTATTATTTTGTATTTTTACCTTACCTCTAGGGTTTGTAAGAGAAAGAAATTATATTATGTTTTAGGACTTTTGGTGGATGAGGAAGTGCTAAACTCTCATATAAATAAGATAAGCACTCCTCACTTTTGAATCATTGCTACTTGTGGAGATATATTATTACTTGCCTACTCTTATACTTATCTTAGCTATGGATGAATAACTAGTTCAATGTCTTAGAGAGAGGATTTGTGGATAATTTCTCAAGCTTTAATGGATGTTTCATGGCTAGGGTTTATGGATAAGCAATGATTTATTAGATGTTCTTTTTAAGATTTATGGATTTATTTATTGAATGTATTAAATGCAAAGGTGCTTATCAAGTGCCGAGGGTGCATTCTCTTTCTATCATTTTTGGATAGTTCCCATCTTTAAAACCCTAGGAAGATTTCTAGTGGAGAATCTTCTCTTTATGTCTTGAAAGCTTATAAAAGTACTAAGAGGATCTTCTAGGGTTAGTAGTGGACAACTCCTAGTTATCAACCTAGATCTCCTTCCCTTTCTTTGAGAAATTACTTAGATTGACTCCATATTCCCTCCAAAACCGGGTAGGCACTAGTCTCTCCCAATAGTCAATCACAAAACCCAAATTTTAACTTTTAGTTTGTGTTTTGAGGGTTAGATTAGGGTTTATAATAGCTATAGTTTCATTTTTCATCCATAATTAGGCTAGATGTCATAGGGACTACAATCATGTCATTGTTTGAAGCTTATTTGATGTGTTTTATGGAGGCCAACACATTGAACCACAAATGCATTTGTTGAGCTCCAATTTATGCCATCATCCTTGCTAACATTTGGTAATTATTTCAGTTTTCCTAGTTTGTGAAAGATAAGTCAACATTGTATTCAAGCTAATTGGTAGAACCATTCTTTATTGCCGACTTTACATGGAGATGGGGACATTTATCATATGAAAACCATGGATCAATCAGATCATGGGTTGATTTCCTTACTTCACATGTAGCATGGAGCCACCTTTATCTTCCTTAAGCAAAGGATATATAATGGAGCCATACTACATGCACATGGATCAATCTTTTTCAATTTTGGTATGTGGATGTGTGCAGACTTCTTGGAGGAGGTTGTTAGCCTCTTAGCTATTTTGAGAAATTGTGCATAACTAACTCATTATTTTAATATTATTAAATGTTTCTCATCAAGTTAGTTAGAATGAAAACATAATTATATTGTTTTCATATAGGAGAATGACTATTTTATTTCAACTCCTTGGAGGAAATTGTGGATCTCAACAACCTCTTTCTAATTTTAAGAAAAAATTGTTAAGAACCATATTTTATTGTTACTCCTTAAAAATAAATGTGGATTTTGGAAAACAATTCATCGTTTATTGTATGAGATAGAACTTAGACCTACATAAGGGTTTGCTCTCTCCATTTGTAGGTGGGAGTTGATTAATAGAAGAGCTTATGAGCAAGCTAGCTTTGAGCTTGTGGAGATAAGGTAAATTATTTGTTTAGACCATGTTTCATGGTATGTACAACTTTATTAAGTGTGCCATTGTGTTATAGGAACACCACTGAAATTTTTTATTGCAAGTTTTAATTGTAAGATTTGAGTCCATAGTGAGCAAAAGCATAGCTTTATTTCTTAAAAATACCACTTCTACATCAATTTGGTTGTCGATCTCTCCATAGAGAGTCCCTCTCCTTCATAACTCTATGGTATATAGCACCCAAATTAGGGTTGTTGTATAGTAAGCCACCTTGGTTGCTTATAGCCTCCAATTCTTCATTGAAACCACCCTCTAAAGGTTGCGTGAATGACCTCCATAGCCCAAATAATCATGAATTGACTATTCCCTTTCATCCATAACCCTAGAACAACAAAAACTCATTTCCTTTCTAGTTTCGTTGAAAGTTGTAAGCTCTCTTTACTCCCATTACATACTACATGAAGTGAGCCTAATAATCCATAAGTATGCCTCCCTTAACTAAGGTCCATCCTTTGTCTAGAGTCTAAAATAGTGTTGGTGAGGTGATAGTGGCCAACCTCTTAGTTCCACAAGTCTTTACCTAGGTGTTCATACTTTAAAATTTTAGGTGACAAACTTGGTGGTAACACTATGGAAATAAAATAGGTTGGAGGAAAGGCTAAAATGATTGTAAGGGATGAGCATGACAAATCTATTAAAAGAGACCTAAGCATGTGAAGGACTAATAGGTAGGGAAAACAATAAATTTTGAGAAAATGCTAATTCAGGTGTGGGGCACTGGATATAGTATGCAGGTTGAGTGCTCTATTGCAAGAAAGAGAAAACCAGAAGGGGTATCTAAAGCAAAGAGAGAATAAGTGGATAGAGAAAACCTGGCAAATAAAAGTTGTATAGGATTTCAATCTTAATATAAATGACGGAGCAATGAAATCCTCCTATAGAACCTTCATGATGAAGGGAACACCATTGAAATAGTGACAAGTCAAGAGAGGCCCTCAAGTAACTAGAGAGAAATAAGGGTTTTTCCGCTACACATCCATAAATGGAATGGGAAATCATTGTTCGTAGGAAAGGAGAATGCCAAGATGATCCATTACTTAATGAACCCGCTAAAAAAATAATGAAAAAACAAAATAGCCAAAAACAATGAAGGTAGAAATGACAAATCAAATGGACACGACATGGTAGAGTGAAGTTTTATAAGATTCCAGGATATTGAAAGTGATAGGAGAATCTAACCTATATAAGCTTCATGAGCAAAGGGTGCATCATTACAATTAAAATAAGGTTATCAAGTTGCTCCATGACCCAAAAGATTTGTAAAATAAAGAAAAGAAAGAGGGAGTAAAAGGATACAACAAGGGGTTCATTTGCAAAAGTAAAAAGGCTAAAACAAGAATGGTTAACAAAACATGAAACAACACTAAAAAGGAAATGGCCAAGAGAAGATAATGGCTTGCAATGAAATCTATAGTGTAGTGATAAGATATCATGAGAAAGCAAAAGATGTTCCCACAATCCAAGTGGGAGCAAGCACATAAACCATTTAGGCAATGACAGTGCCAGCTAAAAGAAGAGGGATACCGCAATGCATCCCACCCAAGGTATGTGAAGGGTGTAAGGCCCTCGAAAGAAAAGGAACAAGAGGGATTCTTTCCCAAGACAATCCAACACATAATCATGAGAAAAGCTTGGAGGCTCAAGGACATGTGAGAGGGCTCAACAATAGCACAAATCTCATCGGGAGATAAGGTCCAAGGGGGACCCATTAGTCAAAGAGAGGGTAGATAAACCTAGAAGGGAAAAAGGAGGAAGGAGTTAGGTTGGTAAATTCTACCAAAAGAAAATAAGAAGGATAGAGAGGAACTTATAACTCATGGATAGTGGGTCCAAACCACGAGGAGCCACCAAATGTATGAGCTAGCTTGGGACTCAACATTGAGTTATGGTTGAATTACCAAAAATGTAACAAATAGTTTGAGAGAAAAACTATACATCACACCTTAAATGAATGGGATGACTCAAGAACTAGCTTAAGCCACACAAGGTGCAAGGCCAAGCATGGGAAAGGGAAAAGACACGCCAAGAAAAGAAGGTTTCTTAATCCAGGTTGTTCAATTTTTGTTTAGTTCAAGGGATTTGGATTCATGTTTCACATGTTTTTCATATGTTATATTGTATGAAAGAAAGAAAATGGTTAAGTTATCCAAATCATTTTGTGTAATCTTACTTACCTTGTTTAAACTAGTGCATGAAAGTAAGAGTGAAGGAAGGGAGATATATTTCTTCACATTCCCTAAAAAATCTAAACCAAATTGGCTCCTCAACCCATTGTCTCTAGTGACATTAGCAAATATATTGTTGCTGACAAGTTCATTGTTTTCCCTTTTCAAAATGATAATAACCAAAATAGGAATAAGGAAAAAAGAGTTGGTTGCAAGTTGCATGGGGAACAAACTCGCAACAAGTGGCAAATGATCCAAACAATAGGGGCACATATAATAACATAAACAATGTGGTAGTGACTTACTGTGCACTTGTGTTTGTGAGGAGAGATGCAAAACAAGGGTGAGCCTCCCAAACTCCATAAAATAATGCCAAAGTGAAATGATATGCTTTGTGTAGGATAGAGTATAAAAACAAAGATTTAAGATCAAGCAAAACAAAGAATGGGAATCCTTAAAGTGCCCTTAAATGGGAATGCATGGGGGCTTCAACATATAATTTGCTAGTCCTCCTTTCTAATTTTATTGGTGCAAATGTAGTTTTCTCCCTGCATGTCATTCCAAACTATGGAGAATGAGACTAAGGGGAGGAAGAATCTAGAGAAGTTGATTAAAGTGAAGGTACAAACAATAGGCGATGTAACCCAAAGTAAGGTAAGGTGATAAGAGTATTGGCATGGTGCAAGGATGTTATATTTCAAACCATGAACAAGGGGATGAGGATGATACCCTAATTGAACCCCCATGAAGAAATGGTATTTGTATTATGGCAACAAATCATGTACATGGACTAAGAAAATGGTGGTCAATGTAGACTCTTTTGCAAAAATCTCATTGAATTGAGGTGTTCAAGTGTTATGCGGGTATCCATGAAGTCCCCAAGCCACCACTTCACTACTAGGCATGCAAATTAAATCTAAAGTGCAAAGGGAGGAGTACAACCTCAAAGAGGGAAGTAAAAAATGTAAAATGGAATAGGATAAACGTGTCCCTAAGGGTGAGCAGGGGCTCCCAAGAGGAGTTGAAGGTTCAAGGCAAGGAAAGAGAACCCTAAACTAAGATAGGTATGCTAAAATTATTGATAAAGGGAAAGAAAAATGAGCCAATGGGTGAATGTGTAAGTTTTTAGCAAAAGGTGCTATCTATTTTGTGGAAAATAGTAAAAAATAAACTCTCTTTTCCATATGAAACTAACAAACTATTACAAAACGATGAAACATAAACTCATGATTAAGAATAACAAAGTGGAATGATTTACAAATTTGAATCTCGAAGGAAACAAAGGGAAAGAAAACCCAAAAAGGAAAAAGACCTCAAATTGAAAGGCAAAGGACGAGAGTTTGACCCTTAAAACAAAATGAAATGGCACTCGAGCCCCTCTAAGAAGTGGGCCAACTAATAAGTGCCAAGGCTAAAACAAGGGAAGGTATCCTTCATTAGATGAATTTAATTAAATGTGTGGGTATTTCACTTTAGACCAAGCAATCAAATGCACAACTATCAATTGGTACTACATGGCAAGGCAAGCCTAAGGTCATTAGTGAGAGTGACATTGGGGATTGTGGGAGGAGGATAGGTTGGTGAGGGCTTAAGCATAAATTGTGACAATGTGTCGATTCTTTAACATGTCTACCTAAGCCTATTTGAGATTTGAGTCATTAGTATGACCATTATTCCCTCCTTGTTGATATTTGGAGATTAAACTACCAACTTGATTATATTTAAATTAACAGCAACTAATTATAGTCTTAACCCATGTGTTTTCCCAATTTGCTAATGCATATTGGTATTTCCAATATCCTTACTTAGTCATGGGTTGTATCTCATACACTTACCTATGATAACCCGTCAATGTCATAATCATATTCTTTCTTAGCTAATCGCGCAAAATAAATCTGCATCATAATATTATGATAATAATAAAAAATTATTAGTTCATAATACAAGATAATAATCTATCAAAAAGAAAAATTAACCCTATTAAAAGTTTAAAAAAAAACAAACTAAACTGAACTATACAATTCACTTAATAACCTAAATAACTTTTATATGTATTTATACTTTTTGAAACAAATGAAGTATAGTTACAAATCTGTATAACTTATATTAAATGTTAAAGCAAAAGAAAATTATTTACAACACTTTAATTAAATAATTATATAAATTCTTCTAAATTAAACGTATAATTATATTTAATATAAATGACAAAGAGTATATTTTTAAATTTCCAAGAAAATTCATTTAATAATTTAATTAATAGTCATTATACAATCCAAATCTTTTATATATATGACTTTTAAATAAATAATAATAATTATATAAAATTAATTATGTATAACTCATTTAGTGAAAATGGTAAATACTTCCAGAAATATCATTTAATTCATATCACTAGGAAAGGACAATGGAGATTGTGTACTTACCTCGCACAGAGGCTGGGCAGAAGAAAGAAAGAAAAGGCTGGATAAAAGAAAGAAAGGAAAAAATTATTTTAATGAATATGATGCTAAAAATAAAATCCAACTAGACAATGCATCCCGTCCAAGATGAAACTATACCTATATTTACAAAAATAATTAATTAATTAAATAGAAATCCATTATAAAAAATCGTATACTTGAATAAATCAATCAAAATAGAACACCATCATACCTTAATGTTACCCTTCAAATCATGTGATGCAAGGAAGTCATGTGATGCATCATTTTTTTGTCCATTCCTGTGTAAATGCAGGCTGGAGAATTTTAATATTATATTAAATAAAAAATATATACAAAATGATTTTCATACAGATACCGAAAAATCCTTCAATCACTTACATTAAAGAGAAAACAGAGAGGTAACAAGGAGCGCTGAATGCTAGCTGACCTAGGCCGTGGCGGGAATACCATACAGCGAATTACCCAAAAACACGGACCCACGCGATGCGCCTCCCCATTCTGTTTTATTTTGTTCTGTTCCTGTGCAGATGAAGGAAGGCGAATTTTAATATTACTGTAGATGAAAAGACAGAATGACTTCCTTACCAATACTGAGGAAACTTCCAATCACTCACATTAAAGAGAAAACAGAGACGTGGTAAAGAATTGTGAAGACTGACTAACCTGGCCATGGTTGTCCATGGCCGGATTACCTTACATCACACCATCCAAAAACAAAGACCCATATGGTGCAACTTTACCCTTCCACTTTGTTCCATTCCTGTGTAAATGTAGGAAGGCAATTTTTAATATTACATTAAGTAAAAGACATACAGAATGGTTTTCATACCAATATTGAAAAAACTTTCAATCCCTCACAATAAAGAGAAAACGTAGAGGTGGCAGAGAGGTGTGAAGCTTACCTGGCCATAGCCAGAGTACCATACATCACATCACCCAAAAACACAGACACGCAGAAAAAGAAGCAGAATATTGAACAAACAATTTACCTGGATGGTAGGCACCTGAAGCAGATCCCAATTACTACACTAAAGGTCCATACCATCCATCCCATTCCATGATCTCAACATACCAAAAACACAAACCCATGTGATGCGTCCTTCCTCTTCCGCAATACCACCTCCGTTTATTCGATATAGATGGACCACCTGTAAAAATTGAAAACCATTAGAGTCAAATGACAGATGAAATTAAATATTGCTATTGATCGAGTGCCCTCAAATGACATACCCTGCTACTGGAACAAGGAGTGAAGTAAAAGCTCTGTTTCAAATTAATTTCGAGACGAGAATCACATGACGAGAGTATCTAAGATGATGCTATAAACGTGCGGTGGAATTCTAAAATGTTTGATTGCCCTATCTTCCTCCAGAAAACTGAAGCAATAAGAATTAATAAGTCGCAGGTGAAGCTGCGGAAGGGCAAAACGGAGTGCATGTCCGCCTGATCTGGACGAACGAGAAGATCATTATGTTGCATTTGAATAGGTATGGCTCATATTTTCATTCACCAAACACCCACGTCCATCTAACGGTTGATATTTTTCTTGCTTTTGTGGATGTGAGATCGTGGTGCTTTTTAACTTTTGGCAGGGAATTTCTAGCCAACTTGTGATTACATCGACATTGGAATCCGATGTTATTTAGTTTTCCTCGTGGAAAGAAAAAGAAGAAAGCAATTATTTTAATGTTTAAAATAGCTTAGGGTTTAGATTACTTTTTCATCTGGTTGATGTATTTGGTTTTTTCTGTGAAGCTTTAAAATAAATGTTCTTAGCATCCGAACAAACTCCTCGCTACATAGATTATCCGAAGAGCTCGCTGCCAGCGTATCTCCATAACTTTTTTTGTTGTCTTTAAGGCCTCACATTCTAAAATGAAATATTTTTCTGTTTCCACTTTTCCGGAATAACAAAGAATGCATACTTTTTCTTCCCACACTTTCTTTGGCCTTTTCCAGCGCCCTATTTCACAACGGAGTTGATGAGAATTAGTCCTTAAATGAATAATAAGAATTTTGGCTCTCCAAGAGATATTGGCCTCTATGTATGTTTTTGGTTGATGACTATGAGCGGGATTAAACACTTCAATATAGCAAATTTTCTTTCTTCCTATCTCCTTATCCCAAGTACACTTGTGGAACTTTTCCATAACAAAAGCTTTTATCTCTTCGATATTTATGGGACACGCTTCAAGCAAATACTCCATTTACTAAACCATTTGATATTTTGTTGCATCCAAGTGTTTTTCTCTTGCACAATCTATCATTAAAGACATCCATAGGCCATCTACTCTCTTCCATTTGCTAATTTTTTTTTAAATAGGATAGTGACACAAACACTACATTGAACAGCTATAGCTAATCCACATTGACTTTTTTTTACCATTAATCTTAATTTCACTATAATTTCCACTTTACAATGGCATTTGTGTAAAGAAAGCACATTAGATATCATAATGAATTTGAATACACTTAATAAATATATATATATATATTAATATATTATATTTATATAATATATATATATATATATTATATAGATATAGATTATATATATATAAATAATGAAATCTACATGATTCTTTAATATATATAATATATATATTAAAGAGAAACAGGTTAGCATTTTCATATATGATTGGAAAGGGTCGGGTCCTGTACAAAATTCAAGAGTATGCTCTCTACAATATTCATTGTTTTACATTAAAATAGGAAATATGCTCTCTACAATATTCATCATTTTACATTAAAATATGACCTATGCTCTCTACAATATTCATCGTTTTACATTGAAATATGAGCTTCTTGCTACCAACTTTATTTACATAAAGACTTTGTACATATCTATAACTATAAACTCTCCAAAAAATTCCATAGTATTCTATATTTTGACATAACATAAAATAACATTAAAACAAAATTTTTGAGCTGGTACCAAGGTCGATTTCTTCTCCTGAAGGTTCATCCACTGTCGTTGTCAGTTCTTCAGCATCATCCTCTCCAATATCAGATCTTGCTCAGAAGCAACAACCGCATCGATGGGGACCAAGGCTTCCTCGAACTCAAAAAATTCCTTTAGAACACCAACGATAGCAGTTTCCACTGTTATTTCGATGTTTTCCACCTTTTGTTACACGCTCAACACATCGGTGCATGGACCTGCCATTGTCTTTTGCAGCAACTCTATATCTTTGCCCAGTCCTCACAACTATGTGTAGAGAACTGCCATGTTTTCATTTAATTCCTTTACAATTTCCTTAATGACTTGCTTACATGAGCTATCAACCAAGATCTTAATGCCTCCCCCATTGTCGTGACCTGACCCTGAGCCTTCACCACTGCCATTACTCGGAGAGGCCATCTTCGCAACAATTTGGCTCTATATAATCACTATCCTTCGATTAACTAACCACGATTAACTACAAGATATAATAGCCTGTTGAACCCCAACATTCTTCCCGGTCTTATCCTTCATAAATGTTAGACGATTCAGAGTCATGTCAATGTAGCTTCCCTCCATTTCTTCTACCACCAAAAATAACCATGGACAATTAGTGATGGTACCAACCTTCCTTACAGATGTAACTATATTGCAACTCTCAGTGAGTAACCAAGACCTCAACGCCCACTTGTCCTCGAACATGAACATCATACTAATGTTGCCACACCTGTGCCTTAACTCTCTACCTGCCATTCCAGCCTCCAAAGCGCTGCAAGGGACCATCGAGGGACTAACCATCTTAACTGTCGATTTAATACTCTGAAGACCCGTACCCCAATAGTACAACGTGGGCCTGGAGCTACAGTTCAGGGGATATGACACGTTTTAACTTCTTGATTAATACTTAAACTACCTTGCTCCAATGCCACCCCACCAAGTGGTGGTTGGCCCTCAACACATGGAATAATTCCACCTTCTAAAAAAATTAATAAATATATATTTATGACCATGATTGAGGAGGTTTCATCTTCTAGAAGGATCTCCAAACTGATGTTCAGACCTGCCAAAGAGAAAGGGCTTCATTTTGATTATTCGTCGCAATGCCAAGCCAACAATTACCCCTTGATTATTCGTCGCAATGCGAAGCCCCAGCCTCCTCGAAATATGATATAATATATATATATATATATTATATATATATATATATATATATATATATATATATATATATATATATATATATATATATATATTGTAAGTAAAGCACCCACAGGGATTTGAACAGTAACCCTATCGCAATGAGGCCTTAACCAATGCACCCAATCACATCAATCCAAAAGCACCATGGCGAAATATTAATGTATATATTACTATGTATATACTTTTTGAATATATTTTTTAAAAAACAATCATATTATTTTAGGAAAAAAAGATTTTTAAAATTTATTCTATACAACATTAAAATATTTTCTTTTAACATTTTTTTCGTATATATAGATATATATAAGATTGATGTCAAGTGTTATAATATTTTGGAAAGTATAAAGTTTTAAACTTCTTACGATATTTGTTTACTTTTAATTGCATTATGAAATTATATTAGTCAGTGAACATTTAATAATTATGTAGTCGACATTGCTTTTTATGTTAAATATTTTTTAAGAGGAACAAACATACTTACAATCCCCTCATCCTTCCGCTCAATCAATTTCTCATCTATAAACAATTACAAGTTTAATAGATTAAATATAAGTTTTTATAATTATAAATTTATTAATAAATATTTAAATTTATATATTTATTTATAATAAAGTTTGTAAAAATATTTTAAAATAAAGTCGTTCTTTAAACATGTCATGAATTAGTTCATTTTCCATAACTTACAAAGAAAAAGAATGGAAATAAATGTTTTTTAATGTGAAATATGACAATAATTATTTTGGATTAATGGAATTGTATATATTAGATGTTAGTATTCTACAATTTAATTATATTAAATTATATTAGGTGTATGTAAGAGTGCTGAATTTATTTTATGTTAGTATTGTACAACTTAATTATATTAGGTGTATTTAAGAGTTTTGAATCTATTTTTACAATTTCTTCAAAGTCAAAAGTCATTTTTTGACAACAATTTCTTATTTCGATGATTGTAAAATGGAAAATTTTAAAAATATTGAATGTTTAACCTTATTTAGAATATGTGCACTACAATGTTCAATTTTTTAAAGTTACATATCATTATAAAAGTGAAAAAAAGGACTACTAATTTTTGTTTTTAATAAATTTTTATATTAAAACCTTCACATTGAAAAAAATCACAACCACATGTTAAAAAAGTGCAAGAATATATTTATGGATATCCTCATAAGGCTATTGCTAAAGTTCAATCAAGATTATTTAAAGTGCACAAATATATTTATGGGTATCCTTATAAGACTATTGTTAAAGTTCAATTAAGATGCTTTTTCAATAAAAATACCTAGCAAAAAACTTTCCCAGTAATTCCTCATGGTCCATAAATGGTAAATGAGGTAGATCATCAGCTTTGATTATGAAAAAATTAACCTCAAATCAAGAGAGTAGAATTCATAACCCCCCCAACTTGCTGGAAGAGATCTCACATTTGGCTCATGAACACTTGCCCTAACCCTCTAGGCTAAAGTCCAGTCAAGATAGCCAACAAGTCCACACAATTAAATGAAAACGAATTATCAAAAGGAAAAATAGTTGATCAATGAAAAAATGTATATAGTGACAGAAAAAGGTGACAAAGACCATGATATAAGTAACCTTAACATATAACAAATTAATTAGTCTAATAATTTTTATTAATAACAAAGAAAAGATTATAAAAAAGTCAAACTTTAAATTATTTGTTCTTTTAATATGTTGATAATTTAATAACAACAACGTGGATTTACTCATTCTTAAAAAATTTTAAAAATATATTTTTATTTATAAAATAGAGAATTTTTTAAATTGCAATATTTGTTTATTTATTTTAGGTTTTAATTTAAAAACCTAAAAAACAAATCAAAATCACCTATCTATATCTCCCCACATTAGTAAAAATTGAATCAAAAGCTGATTAAATAATACTTGGAGCGCTAAAAGCGTGATTGAGGGTTTATCCATATAAAATATAAATAAACTTAAATTACAGTTTATCATTAATTATCATTTATTATAATTAATAATAATTAATGCATGATTAGAAAACATCTTTACGTAGGTTAAATAATTACTCTGTTTAATGTTTTTTTACGAGAACTTTCCCATCCCTCCCGGGATCATTGGAAACTGGACACAATTTACAAAATATATACTTAAGAATTTGATCAGTTTTACAACTGATAATTTTTATTGTATTTATATAAATTTTCATGACCCTCTAACTTATGTATTAAAACCTGATCATTTATATTATTAATCTTCTTATGACTAAATTTATATTATTAATTTTCATGACCTCTACATTAAATTATTTAATTTACATTGTTAAATTATTTCTCCAACTTCTAATTATGATTAGAAGTTAGTGTTACGTGGTTAAAATATTATGGCATTTTACATAAAATGTAAAATATTTATCCCCTCAAATTGATGATATTCATAATTATTAAAATTATAATTATAATTATATTTATATATATATAAGAATATAATAATAATGATAATTGTAGTAATAGTTTCTTTCTTATTATATTTAGATTATTTATTAAACTTCATAAAAATTAGTTATTTCACTTATATAATTAATAAATAAATTAAACTTAAATTTAAAATCTTTTTAATTTTCAAAATATTGATAGATTTATTTTAAAATTTCAGAATTAATTTAAAAATCAATTTTTTTACTCTAAAATAAAAACGATATTACTATCAAATACAAAAATCTCTATAATAAGTGAAGAATAAATCTAGGAATTTGTTCCATATTTTTTTAAATATATAATTAACGTTTATATTCCTTTTTTTATAATTTAATAATAAATAATAATAATACTAATTTAAAATAAAATTTTAATTTAATTATTCTGATAAGTTTTTTTAAAATTTTAAAAATTAAAATGAATTCTGAAAAATAATATTTTAACCCATGACCAAATAAAATTCTCACATAAGTCGATTGCCCTACAGATTAAAATTGTTCGATTATGGATGAGGTGTTGGTAGTGTGTAGTATGCTTATGGATCTAAAGGCAACAGTGGAAATATTGGGCATGAAAGTCATGGAAGCTAGACTGAACCAGTTGGAAATAGACTTCAACAAACTGGCATAGGAAATGGATTAAGCACCCCTTTGCATAGTACCTTGCTCATTTTCTATTTTATATTTAGTTTGTTTTTGAATTTTGGGTTTCCATGTTTGCACTTGGGCTGAGTACATTCGTAGTTGGATATGCTTATTTTTGCAAGTTGTAGCTATAGATTCTTGAGATGTATTCACTTGTTTATTGGTTGTGACTACCCATATTTTTAAACAAAGATTACTCGTTCATTATTTATATATAAATATATAGGGGTGATGTCTGTAACATTTACTATCATTATTTCTATAATTTCACTAAATATTTTAAATTATATAAATTATATATATATATATATAATATATATATATATATATAATAGTTATATATATATATAATAATATATATATTATATTTAAATTCTAATTTATAATTGTAGAAAATATCTATAATAATGATACTTTGTGTATATGATTTTCGAGGGGTGGGTTGTTGGGGGATAGTGCAAGAGCTCTGCAACTTGATTGAGTTTTGACATTGTCGCCAAGTTTTGCATTCGGGTTCTATGGTGGGAAGCGCAGGAGGGAGCGTCGCTTCCTCCTACAGTCAAGTAGTCACACAGGGAGGCAAGGAAGCAGGAGGAAAGTACTTCAAAAAACCGTTGGAAAAGATTTCAAAAGCAAGAGGCAAGGAAACAGTGGGAAGAAACGAAACCCAGGATTAGGAAGGAAAGCAACAAGAAACAAGTAAAGACAAGGAGAAGGGAGGAAGCAGCAGGCAAATGCCTCCCATGAAAACTACGGAAGTCTGCAAACCCAAATCAAGCATCATCCCCCGGGTTATATTGAGTGATCCGACAATTCAAGTGCATAGGGACCATATGAAAGAACATGCGATCATTTGCAAGTTCATGGGGTTATGGCCAACGGAGAGGGCATTATATATCTGGATCAGGAGTCATTGGAAGCCAAAGGGAGAAATACATTTACATCTAGGTTCCAAGGGCTTCTTCACGGTGGTGTTCACGAGCCTAGAGGACAAAGATAGAGTATTTGAAGGGGGGCCTTACTTCTATGCTGCGGCAAGACTCTACATACCACCATGGACGATGAATTTTGTTCTGGAATGTGAAACATTTACATCAGTACCAGTTTAGGTTAAACTATACTCACTACCCCTGGACTACTGGCAACCAGAATTCTTGAAAACTATAAGCAACAAGCTGGGACATTTTTTGAAGATTTCAGAGGCAACTCTAAAAGGTAAATACACCTCCTTCGCTCGAATATGTGTGGAAATGGATTTATTTGGAGCTCTTCCGGAAGCAATAATTTTAGAAGTATATGATGAAGAATGGGTGCAAACGGTGGAGTACAAGCACATAACTTTCAGATGCCGCAAATGTCATGAACACGACCACCTATTTAGAGATTGCCCAACAATCATTCTAGAAGGCAATGGGAAAACCTTTGCGGACAAAGATCACAAGGGTTTTACCAAGGTTGGGGGCAAACGAAAAGGGGGTAAATGATCACACAAGAAGACTAGTGAAGACAGATAAATGAAACACAACAATTTCAAAACCCTAAAGGAAGTGGAGGAGAGCGTGGAGACAGTCCAAGACATGGAGAATGCACTTAAGGAGCAAGACATGGAAGCTGAAATGGAGGACATCCTAGCAAATATCCAGCAGACGGAGGAAATGAAAAGCGACATGGAGATCAGTAAGGACCAGGAGATGACTCCAAGTGAGGCAGGAACGGAGGACCCAGAACTACAGGAGATTCTAGATAGGGAAAATATAGATCTAGAACATTTTTTGGAACAAGGAAAGAATAAAGGAGTGGAATCATTGCCAAAAGAATACTATGATCGAGTCCAACAACTTTATTTATGGAGGGCACAATCGAAGGGAACCGGTCTCAAAAGAAATCATGAAAGCTAGGAGCAAAGTGGGGTCAGAATGATGGAGAACCCACAGACACAATCTCCAAAGAACCCAAGGAGGAAAAGAGGAAGAAAAAGACAGAATGAACTGCTAAATGAATGTGGGAAACTACTGATTAACTAAGGTAAGATGAAAGATCTTACCAGCTATTCCTTTACCAATATTTCTTAATGAATCTCACAACCAAGAATATTAGAGGTCTAGGTAGTAGAAAGAAACAGAGGAATCTAAGTAACATAATAAAAGAAGAAAAACCAAACATGATCTTTATTCAAGAAACCAAATTCTCAATGGAAAAAATAAGAGAAATTCACAATAAGTGGTTAATCAAGTATGAGTATTTAGAAGATAAATCCAATAACTCTGAAAGTGGGATTCTCACGTTATGGGATCCACAGAAATTTGGAATCCTAGATGCTGAAGCGTCCAGGAACTATCTTTCTTTGGTGTGTAGTCCTTTAGGTGACAAAGAGACTTACATGATAACAAATGTTTATGGACCCCAACAACAAGCAGATAAACTCAAACTTCTTGCCTCCCTGGAAGGTCTCAGAGCACGACATCCTTGTATTCCTTGGATAGTTGTAGGTGATTTCAATATGATAAGATCTCTTTCGGAAAAAAAGGAGGCACTAGACAACTAGGCAGAGATTCTGAAGCTTTCCAGGATTTCATCATGAACATGGGACTAGCAGATACAAAGACAATAAGTGGAACCTTCACCTGGAACAACTAAAGGGGAGGGGCATCCCAAGTGGCATCAAAACTTGATAGATTTATGGTTTCTGAGGATCTCCTCCTCATAGGACCAGCCATCACACTGTCAATTATGCCCTTTGGTGGTTCAAATCATTGGCCAGTGCAGCTAGAAGCTACCTTTATGGGCACTCCGAGAAACAGGCCTTTCAGATTCGAAAATGCCTGGCTCTTGTACCCTAATTTTACCAACAACATTAACAAATGGTGGAAGGAGGATTTGAACATTCAGGGTAGTAAGATGTACATGCTTTAGCAAAGACTAAAATACATTAAATTCAAACTCAAGAATTGGAACAAAGAGGAATTTGGAGATATCATCAAAGCCAGAATTGAAACTGAGCAAAAACTCCAAGAAGTCAATCAAATCAATATCTCAAAGGACTTCAATGAGGAAAGGCAAAAACTAACTAACACTTTGCAGGAAGAATGAGAGAATCGTTGCTTACAAGAGGAAACTAGACAGAAATCCAAGATTCAATGGATTAAAGAGGGAGAAAGAAATACCAAGTTCTTCCACAAATCCACTATGGCTCATAGGGCGCATAATAGAATCACAAAAATTAAGGATTTTCAGGGTATTGAACTGGTCTCTCATAAGGATATGGAATCGAACCTAGTTCAACACTTTTCTAACATTGCAAGGGAGCATAGGGAGGATAGATATAGGTACATTGCTCAGTTCACACAGTTCATTCCCAAGTTGGTCACCAGAGAGTACAACCATAATCTCAACCAGTCGGTCTTGGAAGAGGAGGTTAGTGAGGTGATCAAGGAAATGCAAAGTGGAAAAGCACCAGGACCGGATGGTTTCAATTTTGATTTCTTCAAAGCCTGCTAGAATACAGTCAAACAGGATATCCGTGAGGTTCTGAAAGACTCAAGAAGAAATAAAAAGGTTCTAGAAGCAATTAATGCTTCCTTCATAGCTTTAATCCCCAAAAAGGAAAATGCTATGACTCTGGATGGATTCAGGCCCATAGCCTTATGTAATGTGGTGTATAAAATCATCTCCAAAGTGATAGCCAATAGACTCAAGCCCCTTCTACCTACCCTCATCTCGGAAGAGCAAACAAGCTATGTGGAGGGCAGACAAATTCTCAACAACATCATCCAAGCATTTGAGGTGGTACACTCACTCAAAAGCAACAAGCAAGCAGGGATGATTATTCAGTTGGACCTTGCGAAAGCCCATGAAAAACTTAGCTGGTCATATATAAGAGCTATTCTTAAAGCCTATGGATTTGACCAAAACTGGATAAGATGGGTTATGGCACTAGTCACCACGACCAGCTTTTCCATTCTGCTCAATGGAGCTCCTTCAAAAACTTTCACACCTTCCAGAGGGCTCAGGCAAGGAGATCCGCTCTCAACTTTCCTCTTTGTCCTCATGATGGAAGGGCTAGGTAGGGCAATCAAAATGGCAAATGTTGAAGGTCGAATTCAGGGGATCGAGCTCACCCCGGATGGAGAAGCTAACACTCATCAACAATTTGTGGATGATACAATGTTGTAGGGCACACCCACAGTTAGAGAGGCAGGGGAAATCAAAGAAATCTTGGAAACTTTGCTATGGCCATAGGTACAGAGGCAAGCCAAAACAAGTCCAATGTTTTTTTCTTTAACACTAATATTTCTATACAGAGAAACATTACCAGGATTCTTGGTTTTCAAAGGGAACAACTGCCTTCCAAATATCTTGGCATTGCTCTTATTGATAACCCTCTAAGCAAGAAAATATGGGAACCTATTTTGAATAAACTTCAAGACAAAATTACTAAATGGACATACAGAGCTCTAAACTTAGCAGGGCGACTTGTGCTCACTCAGGCGATATTGCAGGCCATTCCCATCTTCATGTTGGCAGCCATCCCTACTCCTAAAGGTATCAAGCAGTAGATAAGGAACATTCAAAGGGACTTTCTGTGGGGCAGAGGGGAAGAAATTAAAAAAGTGGCCTTTAGTTGCCTGGGACAAGCTCTGCAAGCCTAAAACCCATGGTGGCTTGGGGCTACATGATCCAGAGACTCTAAGAAAAGCTTTGGGAGCTAAACTATGGTGGTGATGGATTAAGCAGCCAAATGCCCCATGGGCCAAGATTTGGAAACAAAAGTACGCCAAACACTGGCAAGAAAAGGATTGCATCAGATTGTCAGGACAAATTAGGGGTTCGCACAGTTGGAACCTTGCTTGGGAGAACAAAAGCACTATTCAACAACACTACTTCTAGGAAATCCGAGCAGGGGACCGGGCTCGTTTTTGGGAGGATAGTTGGCAACAGGAACCCATCTTAAACAGGAATGACTGGGCAGCTCTCAAGAGAGACACAGACAACAAAGATCTCTTCTTGGTACAAGATTTTTGGAACCAGGGAAGTAATAATGGAAAATGGAGTAATGGAAGGATCTAAACTACAGTAATGAAAGTCCTTTGAAGGATATGGCAAATGCTCTCACCAGGGACTTAGAGCAGAGATGGATTCTGGTCTCATCCTCGCCCGACCAATTAAGATGGGGGAAGAACAATGAAGGAAACGTTAACCTCAAAGAGGCAAAAAAGGCAATAACAGGTTTTAACTTTATCAATACTGATATAGTCTGAAGAAGCTTTGGAAAACCTCTCACTGGATGAAAATACAGATATTTATCTGGTTAGTGTACCAAAGAAAGATACTAACTTGGGAAAACCTCCTTAAGAAAGGCTTCATAGGACCTTCCAAATGTTAACTCTGTGGCTCACATGAGGAAACGATTGAGCACCTGCTCAACCTTTGCCCTTTTTCTGCCAGGGTATGGAACTGGGTGGCCTCAAGCTTCTGACAAACCAACAGGGACAATCTCAGTATCTCCAACACTTTGAAAAACTGGAGGAATAACTTCTCAAATAATGTCATTATAAACAAAGCTTGGATGCTAGTTCCAGGCTTTGTCATTTGGAATGTTTGGAAAGAATGCAACAAGAGAATCTTCAGAAACAAAGCCAACGAGCCACAACACATAATCAATTAAATCATGAGCCAGCTCAAAGAAATGGTCAAAAGCCTTTTAAGGTCAATTCCCATTAACCCTCCTCTACCTCACGAGGAGATCATTCTTATTAATTTGGGTCTACAATCCATACTTCCTCAAGGAACTCGTAAGGAAGTAAGAACAATAAGCTCAGGGGCTTGCAGTTGGCAGCCCCCTCCAAAGGACTTCCTCAAAGTAAACATTGATGGAGCTTCTAAGGGTAATATAGGGGAAGCGGGCTTTGGGGGGGATAAGCGAGATCAATAGGGGCATATAAAATTTATCTTCCATGGCCACTTGGAAAAGGGCACCAATAACATGGCTGATTTTCTGGCCTTGGAACAATGCTTGGAGATCATGGTGGAAACTGATCTACAAAATGTTATAATTGAAGTAGATTCAGAACTGACCATCAAAGCAGCCAAGAGGATTCACAATGGAACTTCGCCGGATAAAGTGTCGAAGCACTGGAGGCTTATACAGATTTTTCATTGCATACTCTCTCATCTGCAAACTCTTAAAACGATAATATTTATTCATGTCAGACGAAAGGAAAACATGCTTGCGGATCGGTTAGCCATTAAAGGGGTGGTCAATAAGAACAGGGATTCTTGGCATGCTTGGGAACAAGTACTTGTAGGTAAACTCAAAGAAGAGTGTATATGCCTAGCAACCAATGATTGGGATCTGTGGTTGAACAGAACTGACCAGAGGGAGTTAGGAGACAGGGATGAGAATGGTATAACATAATTCGTCCTTGTCTATGGCAGCTTTCCACAATGATGTTTACTTTTGGATGAATGACGAGGGTTACGAGATGGAAACAGACACAGATCGGGTTGTATGTGTGATTATGGCTCAGCGGTTTTCTGTTGGCAACTATAGACGGAAGGCTCAGATAGACTGGTGGTATGGGCTAGACGGTCCGTGGTTGGCTAATGAGCGGACTGTTTTCTCCGCAAAACCATTGACTCAAAACCATAAATGGTTTATTGCGTGGGACTTAGATGGTATTTGCTATTTTTCAAATGTGCGCGATTCCACTCAGAGGACACCACGTGGCAATGGGAAGCAGGTGAAAACTGCTCTCATCGCGTGATTAACACCCGAGCTTCTAGGCAGTGCGATATCCTCGCTGGCTGTTGGATTGGGACATTGGTTTCAACGGCTGGGATTGGTCAGGTTGTTTGCATCAGGGTCACAGACTTGATTTGGCCTTGTGGATCCATTATAGAGTTGTTTTCGGGTCTAGGTGCTGGGGAGAATGGGCTCCACTATGGATCCCACTGTGGGCCCCTAACTTATCGTGATACCGCGAACACAAAACCCAAAAACCACAAGTGGTATATTGCGCAGGACATGGGTGGTGTCAGGTTTTGGGGAAGATGCATGCGATTCCATTCATGGGGTAACATGTGGCAAGGAGAGGTGAGAGAAAATCGCTCTCATCGTGCGGTTAACCTCCTTGCTTCTTGTCTATGCAATATCCATGTTGGCCGTTGGATCGGTACTATGTTTTTGACGGCTAGAATGGATCAGGGCTTGTTGCTTGTTGACTGAAGGGTCGGAGCGTGGTTTGGTTCTAGTCGGCTGTCTGTGGGTTTCGCACCCGTTTTGTTTAGTGACCTCCTGTATTGTTGCAGGAAGGTCAGTCTGTGGAATGCAATAAGCACCCTGTCTTGACCAGTAAGGCTGCTGATTGCTTTAGTTCATGGTTTTGTCGCCGTGGCTGTTTGGGGCTCTTTGTAAATTATGTATTTTGTCCATATTAATAAAAGGTTTGTCTCTTATTAAAAAAATGATACTTTGTGTATATAATTTAAGATTTAGAAATAAGAGACAAGTTTTCAAATTTCCATGTAAAAATATCTACAATGAGCTACAAAGTACAAAGTACAGGCGAAGGCAAAATTTCAAATGTCAATGAAAGCCTATATTTATATTTTTATGTTTGTATAGAATCATCTTCTTATAAGTATATCTCTAATATGGTTGTTACTAATAAAAATGTAACTAATATACTAATATTGTAAACAAAGTCATGAACACCAAAATTTCACAAATTGTATTATTTTTATACGAAATTCAAAAATAGTTAAATAATAATAATGATAATAATAATAATATATTTCTTTAATATTAAATATTAATTATTTTTGTAACATTAATTATAATATGTTTTTATAGATTATTGTTATTAAATTTAAACAACTATTAATAAAAATATATATAATAAATATATATACATGTAAGTATTTTGCATTAATATATACATAGATTTATTATAAATTATCTTATTATAAATTCAAACCACACCAATAAAATAAAAAAATTATATATTATATAATAAATTTTTGTTTTAAATGATGGTGAGTGTGACCCAAATATTATTGAATATATTCCAATCTTATATGATTATTCTACAAAACTATTCTTGTGATAAAAATTATAAAAATCCTTGGACTCTTTAAATATAATTTAATTTATCAATTTATATATAACAATTCAGAAATTAAATTATAAATAAAATAAATTTTAATTTTAATTATCAAAATATTTATATATTTATTTCTGAATTCAAATAAATTTAAGAAAAATATATTATCAAATCATAAATTTAAATACTATAAATTAATCAATCATAATTTAAATATTATAAATAATTCAGATATATTAAACTAACACACTACTTGATAAATGTCATAGTCCATATCAACAACATATACAATTATTCAATAATATTAAAAAATAATATTTATCAATAAATTAATATAATATAAGAACCATATTATAATAATTTATATATTATATATTACTATATATTAAATAATAATTAATAATAATGATAATAAAAAACAATTATATTATATCATTTAATAAATAATAATGAAGTAATTATGAAATAAACATTTAATAAAAATAAAAGAACAATTTAAATGTGGTTGATACAAAATTTAACTTTAAACACTTTATTCGAACAAAATTATTAAATGCTAGCCTCTTCCAAAACACACTGAGACCGATGAAAAAAGTTACACCAATTCAAATCAAGAGGATAATGATCACAACTATTCACACTTGCCAACCAATCCCTTCTCACACTACCTTACATTTTTTTGTAACATTGAAAAGAAAAAGGCGATGAAATTTGCAAACCATCTATTGATTGCATTCTTGATATAGCTGTAAATGTCAGCCCCTGCCTCTCTCTGTCTCCAATATCTATAGTGGTTCATTGCAAGGGACTAATATTAAACCCAAGGTATAAAAACCCTAAGATAAATATTATAAACTCTAAAATAATCATGGTTGACCATGCTTTTCCATCATTGATTTCATACTGAGACAATGTTTGTAAGAATGTGACGTTGGACCATGATTGACCATCGCTGACCATGGTTGAATTTCATATTGAGACAATATTTGGCACATTGTGACATTGGACCATCATTGACCATGGATGACCATGATTGTAAACCCAAGGGATTTATATTGATTCTTAGGATTAATATTATAAACCCTATAAATAATATTATACCTTAGGAATATGAACCAAATAAACCCAAGGGATTGATATTATAAATCGAAGGGAATAATAAACCCGAGGGATTAATTCTAAAACCGAGAGGTATTATAAACCCAAGAGAATAATATTAAACCAAAGGGATTAATATTATCAACACAATGTATATAAACCCTAAAGGGATTGATATTATAAACCCAAGGGAATAATAAGCCCAAGGGATTAATAGTAAAAACCCAAGGGATTAAAAACCTAACGGATTAATAATATAAACCCAAGGGATTAATACTAAAAACCCAAAGGATTAAAAACCTAACAGATTAATAATATAAACCCAAGGGGATAATATTAAACCCAATGGATTAATATTATAAACCCAAGGTACATAAACCCTAAGATAAATATTGTAAACCCAAGGTACATAAACCTTAAGATAAATATTATAAACTCAAGGAATTATAAAGCCAAGGGAATAATATTAAACCCAAGGAATAAACATTATAAACCCAAGGGATTATAAAGCGAAGGGAATAATATTAAACCCAAGGGATAAATATTATAAACCCAAGGGATTATAAAGCCAAGGGAATCATATTAAACCCAAGGCATAAATATTATAAGCCCAAGAGATTATAAAGCGAAGGGAATAATATTAAACCCAAGGGATAAATATTATAAACCCAAGGAATATAACCCCTACGATAAATATTATAAACTGTAAGATAAATATTTGTCACAATGCAACATTGGAATATGGTTAACCATGATTGATTTTGGTATTGAGACAATGTTTGTCACAATGCGACGTTGGATAATGGCTGACCATCATTGACCATGGTTGATTTCCATGGTGAGACAATCTTTGTCACAATGCGACGTTGGACCATGGTTGACCATCATTGTGACAATGTGACGTTGGACCAATAGATACACTTTGTCACAATGTGACCATGGTTGACCATGATTGAAAACAAAGGTATTATAAACCCAAGGGATTAATATTATAACTGCAAGGTATATATACCCTAAAGGGATTGATATTATAAACCCAAGGGATTAATACTAAAAACTCAAGGGATTAAAAACCCAACGGATTGTTAATATAAACACAAGGGAATAATATTAAACCCAAGGGATTAATATTATAAACCCTAAGATAAATATTATAAACCCAGGGGAATAATATTAAAAACCTAGGGGATAAATATTATAAACCCTAAGATAAATATTATAAACCATAACATAAATATTTGTCACAATGTGACTTTGGAATATGGTTGATCATGATTGATTTTCATATTGAGACAAATAAACCCTAAAATAAATGTGGCTGACCATGATTTACCATCATTGATTTTCATACTGAAATGATGTTTTTCACAATCTGATGTTGGACCATGGCTGATTTTCAAATTGAGACAATCTTTTGCACATTGTGACATTGGACCATCGTTGACCATGGATAACGATGATTGTAAACCCAAGGGATTTATATTAAACCCTAGGATTAATATTATAAACCCTGTGAATAATATTATACCCTGGGAATATGAACCAAATAAACCCAAGGGATTGGTATTATAAACCGAAGGGAATAATAAACCCAAGGGAATAATTCTAAACCCAAAGGTATTATAAACTCGAGGGATTAATATTATAAATGCAAGTTATATAATTCTTAAAGGAATTGATATTATAAACCCAAGGGAATAATAAACCAAAGGGATTAATAGTAAAAACCAAAGGGGTTAAAAACCCAATGAATTGATAATATAAACCCAATGGAATAATATTAAACCCAAGGGATTAATATTATAAACCCAAGATATATAAACCATAAGATAAATATTATAAACCCAATGGAACAATAAACCCAAGGGAATAATATTAAACCCAAGGGATAATATTATAAACCCAAGGAATATAAACCCTAAGATAAATATGTCATAATGTGACGCTGGAATCTGGTTGACCATGATTGATTTTCATATTGAAACAATGTTTGTCACAATGCGATCTTGGACAATGACTGACTATCATTGACCATGGTTGATCTCCATATTGAGACAATATTTGTCACAATGTGACATTGGACCATGGTTGTGACAATGTGACTTTGAACCCAAAGGTATTATAAACTCAAGGGAATAATATTAACCCAAGGGATTATTATTATAAATGAAAGGTATATAAACCCTAAATGGATTGATATTATAAACCCAAGGGATTAAAAACCCAACAGATTGATAATATAAACCCAAGGGAATAATATTAAACCCAAGGGATTAATATTATAAACTCAAGGTACATAAAACTTAAGATAAATATTATAAACCCAAGGGAATAATAAACCCAAGGGATTAACAAATTTCATAATTTATCAATCATAGAGGAACTTATCATGGAACTTATTAATATAAAATATGTACTTCATAAGTAAAATATCTCAATCCCATATTAAGTAAAATATTTCAATGTCAACTAATATGTGCAATGAAAAGAAATAAATTTTCATGGTTAAAACATTTTTAAGCATTTCAAGTAATGTTATTATTTTATATTTGGACTATATTTTTCTGTCAATTTTATCTTTGAGATGCAAACATTTTTTTTCTTCAAATTTTGCATTAAAAAAAAATTACATAAGAAGAAATTATATCACTTTAAACACTTCTTATATTTGTGATTAAAATAGATCAACATTGATCTTAAAGAAAAAACTAATAAGGTTAGCTTGCAATTTGAAAATTTGTTATTGAATGATTGCTAATTAATTTTAGAGCACAAATTCATTAATTCTACTTTACCTAATTCTACACTAATCCTACCTTGAAAACATAGGACAGACCAAATTCATAGTTGAGCTATTGTTACACATTCGTATTTTAAAAGTAAAGCAATCTTCCATAGAGCACTCCTTCAAATCATTAACATCTAAACCACACTTAGTTACTAAATTTATAGCAGACACATAATTGATCTCCTAGAGATTCGTGGCATAAGTTGGTCAAACCTTCTACTCTTCATTCGTGCGGCGACACATATTCCTCTCAAGAGTCAAGGGCTTGTAAGTCAGCCTTGCGATCCAATATCAAATGCCCAAACTTCTCATAGAGGTTTTCCACGTTAAATTTTCCACTATCAAACACATGTGCCAACGTATATATATATATATATATATATATATATATATATATATATATATTGGTTAAAGTAGACATGGAAGTAAGTCGTTGCCACGATTATAGGAAAACACCTTGTTATATATGGTATGGAAAACTTTGTTATTAATCGAAGAAGACATAGCACTCACAACTTGTAGCTCACATTCTTCCAGCGTGAGAAGAAGATTAGAGTAGACAATATAATCTTCAAACACGTTGAGGGACATCTTAACACTGGAATGGATGGAATTTTTTTGCACCATAGTGAAGACATAGGAAAATACCTTGTTATATATAAAAGAATGTTATAAATAATAATGAAGAACTTATCATAGAGGAACTTATTAGAATCAGAATAATCTCAAATCCCTAGGAAATTGGTGGGTGTGGATCCATGTGGCATGAATATAATTTTTAAATTTTTTTAAAAGTAATTGACAATTTTACTAAATGAAATTTGCTTATATATAAATAAATGTTATAAATAATAATGAGAAACTTATTAGAATTGGAATAATCTTAAATCCTTAGGAAATTAGGTGGGCAGCCACACAAATCTAATTTAAATTTATTAAAAGTAAATGGACCATTGCTAAATAATTTTTCTTTATATATAAAATGAATTTTATAAATAATAATGAGAACTTATTAGAATTGAATAATTCAAACATGAAGAACTTATTATTTTGCAATAATATCAAATCCTTAGGAAATTGGTGGGTGGGGAGCCACATGGCACAAATATAATTTTTTAAATTTATTAAAAGTAATGGACCATTTTGCTAAATAAAATTTGTTTATACATAAATGAATGTTATAAATAATAATGAGGAACTTATTAGAATTATAATAATCTCAACATGGAGGAACTTATTAGAATTGGAATAATCTCAAATCACTAGGAAATTGGTGGGTGGGGAACCATGTGGTAATCTAATTTTTTAAATTTATTAAAAGTAATGGACCATTTTGCTAAATAAAATTTGCTTAGTATATATATGAATATTATAAATAATAACAAGGAATTTATTAGAATTGGAATAATCTCAAATCCCTAGAAAATTGGTGGGTAGGGAACCACATGGCACAAATATAATTTTTAAATTTACTAAAAGTCAATGCAACCTAACAAACTCTGTAATATACTACAATCATTGATAAGCATCAAGAAAAAAAATATGTTGAGCATATTCCCTTAAAAATCAATCTAGGCCCTCAATTAAAAAAAAATCACAAACCTTATTTCATGTAAAATTCATATATATACTCCCATCCGCGAATAATCAAATTAATTAAAAATAATCTTAAAATGTATAAAACAAGTTAATCTTAGATTAAAAAAATAATAATAACTATTATTATTTTATCTTTACTTAAAGTTAAAATATGTAGGTGATTATCTCATCTTGTGCATTATCCACAATGAATCATTCAAGAAAAATTTATTGCTTTCATATTTTTGACGGTCGATATTTAAATTAGTTTCTTACAAAATATAAAATCAATATAAATTACAAAAATTATATATATAGTTTCAAGTGGTTTAGAGTTTAATTATTTTCTATTCTCTTTGATTCTTTTGAGGTAAGGCACTCTTGTGTGTCTATTTGGATTAGATTATCATATCTTTGCCTCTTTTGTTATAATTATGGTATCTTCAAATTTATAGGTGACAAATTGGGTTACTACTTTTACTGCACGAGATTGGGTAACTTGTTGGTTTAGTGAAAAGCCTAATGAAATTTTAGTGTTTAAAAGTTTATCAATTATTTTTGTTTAAAGCAAAATTATGTTAAGTCTTGGAATTAACTGAAAAGACCTTAAATGAAATTTTCAATTACCGGACAATTAGAGATAGTTATCTTCTCTCTTTCCCTAGAGATAAAACATCTTAGTGGGAAAAGCCAAGGAATACAGGAAGAGGAAAGCTAGAGGTATCTTGAAGGAAAAAAAGAGAGGGAAAAAACCTTGAACAAGACATTGCTAAGGTGGGAAGGGCGTTGTTGGTCACGATATTGCTTGAGTTGGACTGAGAGCTAGTGGAAATCCTGAGAAAGACTTATGATTACGGAAGGTTGTTGGTTGAACTTCGTAGCCTTGATGCCGGAGAACATACCTTTTCAAGTCACTTTCTATTTGTTATTCTAGAATTGAAAGGCTCGGGGGGATAACTGAACGTAATTGTCATTCCCGTTGGTTGGGAGGAGTGACTTTCTCCTAGTTGAATTACCTGATTGAATTAGATATTATTGCTTTCCGAGACCTTGTGATTTTCATGGACATTGTGTTTCATGTATTTTTAATAAATATATTTTTTCTTCAAAATGGTTAAGAGTACCTAGATGATCTCAGGGATGAAATATAGTGCTTTTGTATGAAGTTTGTTGATTGCAAGTGTTGATAAATGTTGGTGATACTTAAAATTGTATGTGAATCTAAAGAGGAATAGGATTCTCTCCATATAACAAAGAATATATAATGTTTTGTTTTCGAAAAGAATAGTAAAGGGCTTTCTATAATTGCTCTTATCTAGAAAGAATTTTTTGAGATGCATAACCTGGACAAAAATTAATCAGTTAGGTAGATAAGGGAATTTGGGCAGATTTCTAAGAGCCTAGAAATAAACAAATAACAATGCATAATAATACATCATTGAACAGGTTAGTCTCGAACAACAAACTGGAGTTTGTGAAGGGACAATCCTTGTTTTGAGTATACAAATAGGCTAAGGCCAGTGGGTCGAGACAAGAATTAAAAAGAAACAAGTCATGTTTGACCCTATCATGCTATTAAATTGGACCAAGCATTGAAAAAAACAAGAAATACACGAATAACTGAAGAATAAGAATCGTAAGTCCCTTCTCCATGAAGGGAATAACAAAGAAGATAAAGCAAAGCACTGGTATATCATCTCTTTTTGCAAATATATATTTACAGTAATGATTAAATAAAGACATATTATCACAACTTGGAAACTCTGGTAAAGGACAATCATTGTATGTTTATCCAACAAAATAAAGTGTAAACAGATTAAAATGCATCAATGGAACAATTGCTCAATAAATATAGTTACTGATCAAATGAGAAAATTACCAAATATCCTTTTTTTTGAGGTAGCAAAAAAACACTCGATTTTAAAAAGGGGTGATTCAGAATACACATTTTTTTAGCATATTTTTGGCACTTTAAATTTTCTTATGAACATTTATTTATTTATTTATTTATAAATGTTAGTGATTTTCATGTTTATTTTGAAAAGTGTTGATGCAGCATCAACCTCTTTTTTCCTCGAGCATATTTTTAACACTTTAATTTTTTTTTATGTATCAAGTATGAACATTTGGTTTTAAATGTTAGCTATTTTCATACCGATTTTGAAAAGTGTTGATGCAATCAACCCCTTTTTTAGAGGGCTTATTTTTTACACTTAAAATTTTCTAATGTATTGAGTGTGGATAATTTTTTTAAATGTTTGTGATTTTCATGCGAATTTTGAAAATCATCATTTTTTAAGGCATATTTTTTACACTTAAATTTTTTTGATGTCCTAAGTATGCACAATTATTTTTTTAAATGTTGATTATTTAACAATTGTTCAAGTTATCTTATTCCTCTTCTTGTTTTTATTCTAAGATGTTTGGTTTTTTAAGGGATTTCCAAATATGTGTTTTTTTTTTGCAATGCCTTTTTATAATGAAATTTCTAATTATTTTTGTAAAATTAGAAAAAATAAAAATAAAAAATAATGACATTAATATTATGCTCCTATTATTTTTTTAAGATTCTTCTTCCGATAATTTGCCTTATCAAGGATAATAGTGGCTCCACCCTTGTCAGCGTTCAAGACCACAATGTCGTGGTTCCTGTTCAAAGATTTTAGGGCCTCAAATTCCTCCTTATTGATGTTATGCTTCAGAGGTTTAGCTTTCCTAAGAATAACCGCATAGTCTTGCCTAATAACATCTTTAGTATTATCTCCTCGCGTCGGTAGTACTCAAGTTTTTTTCTTGACCGCACGTGCGCTCTGTTATGAGATCTGCTAGGTCTGCGTTAATCTGCCGCCGCCATGGCTGCTCCAGGGGGTGCGGAGCCCTCTCCCACCCCTCCGCTTTCTCCAGCAGAAGCATTCAGGAACATTCTATCGCAGAGACGAAAAAAACGAATGCAGCCTGAAGTCCCAAAGTTTGTTAAAAAACTAGAAGAAATTCCAGAAATAGCTCTGCCAGAAGACCAAACAATCAAAATCGCCCTTGCCTTGGCTGACAGAGGTTTAGTAGGGCAGTTTATGGGTCGGTGGCCAACAACAAAATCGACTGATGAATGGGTGCAACGAAACTGGAGACCCCTGCTTCCAAACAATGTGATTAGCTACGCGGTTGGAAGGGGCTTTTTCATCTTCGAATTCACTACCAAGGAAGACCGAGATTTGGTGTTCAGAAATGGCCCATATTTCATGGGAAACCAAGGTCTATTTCTGAATAAATGGACACCCGACTTTGACCCCTCAGTCGATGTCCCAAAGGAGGTCCCTGTTTGGGTTCGGCTCCCCAATCTGCTAATACACTGCTGGAGCTATCAAGCACTGCAAAAGATAGGAAATGGACTGGGCAGATTCATCGACAAAGCTGATAACAAGGGCCAATACACCTGCGCCAGAATATGCGTGGAAGTTGATCTAGAAGCTGGACTACCGGAAGCCATCAAGCTGACAGTGGGAGACTGGCACCATTTCCAGAAGCTGGACTACGAGCAACTTCCATTTAAATGCAGAATCTGCCATGAACACGGCCATTTTCAACGAAACTGCCCCAAAGCACCATCAGGGGACAAAGAGGAAGAAGAAGGATGGAAGGAAATAAAAAAGGGAAAGGTAGTCTCAAAGCCAAATGAGAAGAAGCAGACAGGACCAAAGGGGAATCCCCAGCCCAATGACAAAACCAAACCAGTCTCAAATGAAGGCCCATCCACAGCTGAAAAAGGGGAGGCCTCAAAGAAAAATGAAGAAACTGAAGGTCAGCCGAAGAAAAGGAAAGACACCGAAGAAGAAGATTAAGGGGAAAAAGCAGACAACGACGAGCACATTAGTCTTGCCTCTGACTCAGGAGAAGAATCAGAAGAAAGAGAATCCGAATCAGACAGCTTACAAATCTCCCCTATCAAATCAACCAGGGGCCGAAAATCCAAGAAGAAACAGAGAGAGGAGAAAACCTACAGGGATGTTCTCCAAGGTTCCCAGAAAAATCTCAAGGGAATGACGAATACCAGATCCAGGCGCAAGAATAACAAGGCTCCAAAAGGAGCCACTCCCCCCCACTCCAGTAAATAATGAAATATGTCTCCTGGAATTGCAGAGGATTAGGTAGCAGGCTGAAAGAAGAGGCCCTGAAAGACATTGTAAGGTTGCATATGCCTGAAATCTTTCTCATCCAGGAGACAAAGATGGAGGACACTCTTCTCCTCCAAACTAGCAAATCATTCTGGCGCAAAGGCCCTGGAAGAGCTGTCAGTGCTAGAGGTGCCTCTGGTGGGATCACCTCCTTCTGGGACAGCTCCAAATACGACTTGATTCAAGAAGAAAGTTGCCAGCATTGGATTTTCACTCAGCTCCTTCACAAAGACTCCGGTCAACAAGTAAGTATATTTAACCTTTATGCTCCGGTCTTACCATCGGAGAAAAAAATTTGCTGGGACTCGCTCCAGTCCTTTCTTCTTTTGCACAGTCTAGAAAATATCATTATTGCAGGGGATCTGAAGGTAACTCTAGCTGCTGAAGAGAAAAAAGGTGGATCACCTGTAAGGGACCCTGCCAGAGAATGGGTAGAAGACATCATAATCGGCTGGGATTTGGAGGACATCAAACCTTCAGCTAGGAAATACACTTAGTCTAATAAAAGATTAGGCCCCAGTCATATAGCTGCTCGCTTGGACAGATTCCTTGTCCAAACCTCCTTCCTTTCTAGCGGGCTAATGGCATCATCCAAAATTCTGCCCAACTGCACCTCCGATCATAAACCAATAAGTCTCGAGCTCTCCATGGATGGCTTTCTCGGACCCATTCCATTTAGATTTAGTCCTTTATGGATTCAGCAAGAGGGGTTCAATGAGGTGGTTGCTGAAGTCTGGAACCGGAAAATTCAGGGATCCCCTTTCTTCGTATGGGAAGAAAAGTTGCGGGCTCTTAAGAGAAGGCTCAAGGAGTGGGCTAAAGCTTTGAAAACACATGCTGCCAAGAGAAAAGAGTCTATAGAAAACCTTGCTGCCCTCCAATCTTCAATGGAGAATTCAGTTATTACCCAAAGTTTGCTCCAAAAAGAAGTTGAGTTGCAAAAAGCCCTTCATAAAGCTAGTAGGGACGAAGAGGAGTACTGGAGACAAAAATCTAGAAATTTATGGTTACAGGCCGGTGACAAAAATACTAGTTTTTTACACAAACATGCCGAAGCTTGAAAGCAATTCAAAAATGTTTCAGAAATCCGAATCCAAGATACAGTGGTTAATGATTTTGAAGGCATCAAGAGAGCAGCATTCTCCTTTTTTAAAGATCTCTATTCAGCACCTGATGACCAGCCTGTAGATCCTCAAGCATATCCGTATAATCTAATCCCCTCCTGTGTGCATGACCCTGTCAATAATATGCTGACTGCCCCGATCAGCATGGACGAGCTCAAGAAAGCCTTGGAGTGCATGGAACTGGATAAAGCGCCAGGGCCTGATGGGTTCACTGCTAGGTTCTTTCAGTCTTGCTGGTCAATTATCAACAAAGACCTTCTGAGAATGGTAAGGAAGTCCCAAGTATGCACAAAGATAGGAGGCAACACCAATTCAGCCTTCCTGGCATTGCTTCCAAAAGAAAAAGGAGCTTCAGATTTCAGTAGACTTCGTCCCATTTCGTTGTGCAATACTAGCTATAAATTGATTACCAAAATAATATCCATACGCCTCAAGAATATTTTGTCGGACATCATACCGGAGAACCAAGGAGGCTTCATCAAAGGGAGAAAGATACTGGATAACATTGTGCTGGTTCAAGAGGCAGTTCATTCAAGTGGCCAAAGAAAAGAGAAAGGAATGGTAATAAAACTCGATTTGGCTAATGCCTTCGATAGGGTGAGGCATGACTTCCTGTTTGTTGTTATGACAAAAATGGGCTTCTCAACAAACTTCACAAATTGGGTGAAAGCCTGCATTGCCGCTCCTTGGATTGCCCCGTTGGTAAATGGAAGATCGACTGAATTTTTTACAGCCTTCAGGGGATTAAGACAAGGCTGTCCGTTATCCCCGCTTCTCTATGCTATTCAAGCCTCTGTGCTTAGTTTCCAGCTCGACTTCTGTCAACAAATCCAAATTCTTCCAGGCCTTAGAATGGTGCAAAATGTCAAAGAAATAAACCATGCCCAATTTGCTGACGATACACTGCTTCTAGGTGGAGCGAGCATTAATTCGGCCAGTTCTTTCAAAAAGGAACTAGACATCTATAAGGAAGCATCTGGTAGCAAGATTAACTATCCAAAAAGTACAATTTATGGCTGGAATTGCTCAGCTAAAAATCTTGCTGACGTAGCTAGGCTACTTGAAATGAAAATCTGTCAAGACTGGGAATCATTCAAATATCTTGGGACCCCATATATTCAGATCCATCCCTAAAGTTTCCCATTGGATTCCCCTTTTGGACAAGCTTAAGCTTAGAATACATGCCTGGGGAGCCTCCTGGCTGAACACTGCTGGGAAAATTATCCTTATAAAATCTGTCTTAACAAGCATGCCTCTTTTTCAGCACTCCATTCTCCTTGCCCCCAAAACCTTTCTCAGTAAAATGGATGGTATGTTGAGGAGATTCCTGTGGGAAGGGGGGAAAAATAATGAAAGAAGGCTTCATTTAGTAAATTGGGATACCATTAAGAGACCATTCATAGAAGGAGGCCTGCAAATGAGGGACTTGGCTGCCCAAAATCTAGCTCTAGGCTCAAAAATTCCGTGGAATATTGTGGCAGGGAAAATAAGCTGGAGCAAGAAAGTACTGTGGAAGAAATACTTTCAAGGTCAACGTTTGAGATGTCTGGACCTTCCTCAAAAAATCTCCAAAGGTTCCCCAATATCCAAGCTTTGTGTTGCGGCTCTGAACAACTTCAGCTCCAACCTCTACTAGATCCCAGGTAATGGGAAAAAAATAAGAATTTGGAAATACCAGATTCTTGGAGTCCAGCCGCTCCATCATATAAAAGACCTAGCAAATATTAAACTATGGCTGCATTCCAACAATAAAGAAACACTTTGGGACATTTCCAACTGGACGGAGGATGCGGACAGAGGATGGGACAATTGGAATCTTGGAGAGGTACCACACCATTTGCAAGCTGAAGCTTCTTTACTTTTAGACAATCTGCAAGGAAAATCCCCATTGTCAGCAACAGCCAAGGACAAAAGAGGGTGGGGCTCCCATACTGGTTCCTTCTCGGTTGCTGAAGGATACAAAAGTTTAATTTCTGTCCCGAATGTTCCCCCAGACCCAACGCAATGGAAATTCATATGGAGCTTTCCTTCTCTCCCAAAAATAGACTTCTTTTGCTGGATGCTCGCTCACAACAGTATTCTCACAGGAGACAACCTGAGAAAACGGGGAATGGAAGGGCCTTCCAGATGCCCTTTATGTATATCAGAGGAAGAAACAGCGGATCATCTGTTGTTGTTGTGCCCCTTTGCCAAGGCAGTCTGGAAGGGGGTTCTGAGTTCAAGGGCGGACAATATTGAGCTACCAAGAAATGTGCCAACCCTGTTTTACGAATGGGCCAAGCTCTCATCATTCTGTCTCAAAAAAAAAAACCTTCTTAAGACTGCTTGGATGTGGACCCCTAAATACATCTGCTGGAAGTTATGGCTAGAAAGGAATAACAGAATTTTCAGAGGAGAAATCTGCACTTCAAACAACATTATATCCAAAATTAAAGCTATCTTGGGTGAGACATTGGAAGCTAAGCCAGCCTTAAGGAATGAAGCAAAACTAGACAATGAGGAGGAGCAGTGGCTGAAAGACTTTGTTCCGAACAATCAATCCATCCCTACTACTCCAGCCACTTGCCATGCTGGGTGGGAAATTCGCCTGGAAGAACAGGAATTTCTAAAGTGGAGATCGGCACTAGAGGACCATTGTCTATTCTTCGACGGGGCCTCTAAAGGCAATCCAGGAGCTGCGGGTGGAGGTGGAGTTCTGCTAAATCCCGACGATTCTGCTTTACTCAGGTATCATTGGGGTCTGGGAATCGAATCAAACAATAGAGCTGAGGCTCTAGCTTTGTGGCAGGGGCTGACTCTGGCTCTTAAACGGAATATTCAATCACTGACGGTCTTTGGAGACTCTCGGCTCATCATGCAAGCAATGAACTCTTCCTCGAATCAGTTGCAGATCCACTTAGGCCGGATTCTCAAGAAAATTAGACTCATGCTGGCTAAGTTTCGGAAAATCTCCTTTTTCCACATATTGAGGCAGCTAAATTCCCAAGCTGATTCGGAAGCCAATCTTGGTTCAGCTAGAAGCCAAAGAACCCTCTCAGTTAACTTTGAGGAATCCCTCTGCATCATCCCTTAATAGGCTCATCTAGGAAATCTGTTATTTAAGATGTATTGGGGATCAACTACTGAACCTGATACCTCGGATACCCTTTAGGCTTTTGCAGTCCTTCCAGGAATCAGTTACTCCAAGCTCCAAGAGTAGGCAACCAAGAAAAGTAAGACGCATTGGATCCTCTATTTCTTGCTGGCCCTATACAATCTGCTCCAAACAAGACCCGACTTGAGCATGGTGGGTTTGATTGGATGAATGCTATGTACAGGTGTGCTCCAGGTAGAAATAAAGTTTTCACTGGATCCCCAATATATTTTCTGAAGAAAACCAAGAAGGGCAGCAATAAGTCTGGTCCACTTCAGCATAACCCTTCTAGGCTTTTCGATTAACTGTAGAAAGATGATCTTGTGTCAGGCTACTCCTCTTCCAACGGTTCCATCGAATCGCCTCCTTCAAAAGGAAATTTGAAATTTGCATCAGCGCAGAACAGGGTTTCAATTTACAGACTTATAGACCATCAGACGCGTAGACAAGCAAGATCGTTAGTGGAGGTTAGGTTTAGATTGAAGATCAGAGATGGAAGACGCCAGTTCACGTTGAAGCAACTCAGATCCGGAATGTCCCGCTGGCAACAGAGATAGAGGACGGCAGTTCATTCTCCACGTTGAAGCAAGTCAAACTCAGAACTCTTCTAGAAGTAATAGGTATCAATCAAGACAAAAGTTCCGTTAATGATGTTCAGATTCTTCAGGCAGAGACTCTGCGTTTCCTCTCCACAAAAGGCGACTCTGTGACAAAGAATGCCCATGGACTCACTGTGTAACAAGAACTCAGAGAGAAAAGAAAATGAGGAATTTTTGCCAATGTAAAAAGCATGCGGTAGCTGTTTTGCCGCCCTTCAATAAACTAACCGTTACAGTAAAAAAAAACATCTTTAGTATTAACAGGCAAGCCTTTAATTCCAAATTCAATATCACACATAATGTCATCGAGGATACTTGCTCTATTTGGCAGCATGGTCCAGATAAGTTTGATCTCTTCTTTCAACATCTTAATAATCAATCTAACTCCATTAAGTTTACCATGGATAAAGAAGTTAATGATTGCCTTCCTGTCCTAGATGTCCTCATTTCTAAGAAAGAGCATGGCTCATTTTCACATCAGGTATTTCGGAAGAAAACCCATACTGAGCAGTATCTTCATGCCAGGTCCCATCATTTCCCTGCTCAAAAATTGGGTGTTCTTTGCACTCTAGCTACCCGTGTTATGAGGGTTTCTGATGTCGACCATTATTCTAAAGAGAAATCCCATCTCTTGGAGGTTTTTGTCAATAATAGTTGTAGTAAGAAACAAGGCCTTAAAGCCTTCCTCAAAGTTGGCAAGATTCATAAGGCCAAGAAAGACCCTATTGATCATAGTTCTGGAGTTCACCTCCCCTTAATCCAAGGGACAATTGATATGATTGCTAAAATCCTCAAGAAACACAATGTTCTCTCAACCTTTCGACCCCTTAACACCTTAAGAAGTTCCTTAAAATCAGCTAAAGACCCTATGGACCCTAAGGATTTGAAAGGTATTTATGTCATCCCATGCTCTTGCAGAACATCGTACATTGGTGAAATAAGCCGATCCATTAATTAGAGGATTAAGGAACATGCTGTCGATATCAAGCATGGAAGGACCCGCCCTTCGGCCTTAGCAGAGCATGTTGAGAAGACCAATCATCATACTTGCATTGGGGAGGTGAAGGTCATTGCGAAAATTCATCACTTTCATCACCGTAAATTTAGGGAAGCCATAGAAATTGAAAGGCAACCTAATAATCTCAATAGGGACGATGGGTGGAAAATTAGTAGTTGTTGGATCCTCTTAGCTTTCTTCCCTTTGTTTCTCCTTCTCCTCCCTTTGGTTTTTATTTTTCTTAATTCGCCCCTGAGGTTTGTTTATTTATTTATTTATTTGAATAAATAGAAACTAAAATAACATAATAATAATAATAAACAAGTAAAATTATAATTATAATTGATT
>APFE030279716.1:120367-185905 GCA_000404065.3 Pinus taeda | reverse complement strand
AATAATAATAATAGTAATAATATATATAATAAAAATAAAAATGTATTCCAGCACCAACGCTTTTCGATTTCAAGGAGTTTTTTGCACCAAACAAAATTATTTTTATTGTTTTTTACTGTTATTTTTAAAATAAATTGAAAATTTACTCAAAAAAATTAGTGATTCAGAATCAACACTTTTTGTTTTCGGGCAGTTTTTTCAAGTTTTTTTGGGTTTTTTTGCTAGAGTTCTCGTTTTGAGGTAATAGTTCTCGTTTGATTGGTAACTACGTTAATATCTAAGAATACTTGCGGCATGGTCTAGTCTTAGGCCAATCAATGCGATCTAATAGTCGAAGATTGTTCTTGAACCGATAATAGAATTATCACAATTAATTTGCATAAGCTGCTCTATCTTTATATAGTAACTAATCAACCAAAACATGAACTAAATATAAAACTAAGAAATGAAAAGTAAAGACAATTTTTCGTAAATCTAAGTCGAATTACAAGAGGAAATACATATTACAGTTCTCAATAAATATATTTGATTTATAGGTATGCCAAATAATGTATAAAGTTTAGCAACTGAGTTGCAAACAATAAAATCCCCTAACATATATAAGAAAGTAACTAGCCATATATATATAATATAAATAATAATATATATATATAAAATATATATATATATAAAGTTGTTCATGTAGTTAAAACCCTAGGTTGGGTTATCTTATGGAAGAGGCTAACAATAAGAAGTTGCAAAATGTGTTGAATACCTTAGCAAACTTATCTACCATATTACAATTTAAACAAAGTACATGAACAGGGTCGCAAGGTTCAAAGTGAATCCTAGGAAAGGAGCCAAATTTGACATTATGAAAACCTACTCTAACGACCTAATGAAAAACTACTTTCATAATTGAACAATAGAGGGGTGTCATACATATCTATCTGGCACCCATGATTAGCCACAGAGAAAAGTCGACCAAAGAACTTGAGAACAAAAAGAAAAGGAAGGAGAGATGAAACCTAGTAAGATGTGAAAATATGGTTGAATGTAATCTTGCTTTTGAACAGATAGCTCCTAGTTCCTCACCTACAATTGATAAGAATAAAACCCATCTTGGTTAATTGAAAAAATCCTCATAAATAAAAAACAATATTAGGAGAACAAAACAAAGGTAAATTTCATGTGGCCTTAAGGGCTTGTTCACCCAATGGCGCAAACAACCTTCGCCATGGGCCAACCATGAACCATTAATGTCAACTCTTGCAATTAGAAAAAAAAAAACCTCTCCAACCAATTCAAATTGTTCCCACCTCGCTCCTCGAAGAACAAGGGGTTCAGTTAACCATCACAATCTTAAGAGCCTCCTCCTACCAAGAAGCCTATAATCATGGAACCATAAAATAAACGCTTAAACAATGTCACATATGGAACTTCTAACTCATGTTGACACAGGTAAGAACAATGAATGAATAAATTCAATATATTCACAGTTGTAGAGATAAATTACCTCTGTTGATAGCATAGTTGTACGAATAATTCTTAGCAACCTCACAGAACATAGGGATTACGATGAGTTAGGGGACCTCCCCACGACCTCATTGAAGTTCAAATGACTTAATGGTGTGGCGATAGGGTGCGAGGAAGTTACCCTAACCTCCCCATAGAGAACATGGACCACCAAATCTAGAGTTTGGAGATCGATGACAGAAGGGATTCCACTTAGGGCTTGTCCCATCAAATATCCCATCCCCTCTTGCATGACAGTTGGAACCGAGGAGCCTTCGAAAGACCTCTCGTGGCAGGTCAAAACTCACCCGAGAATCTTAGTTGGATATCAAGTTTAAAGTTAAGCGTATGAGTTATGGCTTAGGCATAATTATTGTTAATAATGCCAACATAACTCTAATAAGTTATTAAAAAAAACTTTGCACATGAGGTAAGGAAAAACAAATAAACGAAGTACAATCATGTCAAGAAGGAAATCTCAACATAAGCTAGTGGAACTTATACATGTTAAAAGTAGTATATATAAAGCTATGTCATATTCAAGTTATACCATGTTAAATGTAAGTAATAGTGCAAGCAATTGTTTTATTTTTTTTTATGTGAATATCAGTGGTATCAGAGTCATGGTTTCAACATTGTGGCATGTTTGGGAAATTAAGAAAATAACAAAATGTGTTAATGATGCACAGAGTGGAAACAGGATGAGGAGAGGAGCTAGAATCACACTACCAGTGATACCAACTGTAGGAAATGTACCTGTATCATTTGTAGAAGGCAATCCGGAAATGTGGGTTCAGTTAGGAAAGGAACCCCATAATACAAACATTATGCTGCTAGAAACAGTTCAATAGTTGCGAGATGAGATGAGAAATTTAAGGGTTGATAATGGGAGATTGAGGTAAGAACATGAGAGAATCATGAAGAGTCTTTGAGATAGAAAAAATCAATGAGTCAAATCCAGGTCCTCGTAACAAAGATAGGAATAAAGCACACTAACAGAGGGAAAACAATCCAAAATATGAGGGAGGATGAAATGATAATGAAGAAGGATCTGATAATGTTTCTGGTGGAAAAGGGACCAAGAGACAAAAAGTAAAACTGCAAGGGGAATTCAAGAATATTAAACCCCCTGACATTTGATGGAGAGGTGGAGGAAGCTATTGAAGCTTAGCTAATCAACATGAATAAGTATTTTCAAATTTATAAGTACGATGATAACTTAAATGCCATGTTTGAAATTTACCGGTTACAAGGTAAAGCCACCCTATGTTGGGAATAAATTAAGATTGTTTGGGGAATCAATGAACATGAAGTGACTTGGGATAATTTTCAAAACATTTCAAGGATAAATATTTAACAGAACAGTTCCATGATGAGAATGCAAAATAGTTTCACGATCTAAAATTAGGACAATTGTCCATGGATGAATTTGTAACCAAGTTTACATCTCTATTAAGATATGTCCCTTACATTCGTGAATATAAAGCTAGGGTGCAAAGCTTTATCAGTAGTCTCCCTATGTTCATAAAGGAGATATTGGAATTTGACAGTCCAAAAACAATAGACGAGGCCATTCAGAGGGCTTGAATCCATTATCAACAAATAAAGCAGAAAGGGGAAAGTGGTAAGAGTTGGTCTAATAAGAAAGGATAGAAGAGTTTCCAGAATACCAAAAATGTGAAATATGTTAGCACCAAAAATGTACACAAAGGTTAGCAAAATAGACATTCTAAAAAGAATCAACAAAAATTCAGATTGAAAAATGAAACTAGACAAGTTGAAGTGTCAAGTAAACTAGAACCTAGTCTACCGTAAAAACCCCCCTTACAATGTTGGGGATGCGAAGAGCTCCACTATTATAAAAATTGTCATAAATATACCAGAATAGAACAGGTCGCTAATATTCAAGAAGCTTTTATCGTTGGGGAGGTAGTGAGAAATATACCAAGAATTAATGTTGCTTTGGAGGATTATCAAGCTGAATATCAACCTATGATTATATAACTTGAAGGTAAAATAACTAACCATGATGTCTCTATATTAATAGATTTGGGGGCAAGCCTAATCGGAATCTCGATTAGGGGCAAAAATTTGCTCAAAAATAAAAGTTTCTGGAATTGCTCAAAACCTGAATGACCGTGTCCGTCTCACCAAACAACAAAAAAATTTGCAGGTACTACCTAGTCAGCGGTTCGTACTGCTGACGTGGCAGATGATCGGGGCATGTGACTGTGTAGGTCAATGCCCAATCTAGGCTCGCCAAGTGTCACTGTTTGATTTGTTTGCAGCTTGGTGATGTGGCACCTTTTGATTGGTTTGTGGAGAACCAATGGGAAGGTGACACATGACAAGCCCGGAGGTCGCCACGTGTCCCTCCCATAGGTCAAATGGTCCAATGATCTTTTGGTCAAAATTTTTATGAGGCGCCAGGGTTCGACCCCGCGACCTCCCCTCCACAGTGCCCACGACTTAACCATCTCCACTACGTTTGTTGCTTAACCAACTATGGAGACGACATCTATTTAAAGTTTATGGCAATTATAGTTGGGGTTTAGGAGGGCCAACCCTCCAAATGAATGCTCCGTCATAACAGCTAGCGGTCAACGGAACCAATGACAAACCTTAACCGTTTGGATCCAAACTGTTTCATGTGACCTCGTCTACAGATAACCACCAGCACAAACCGTTTCAGGTTACCTTAACCACAGCACTAAATGCCACGACATGTGAATGCACCTTTCGGTGAGCAGTTACGATTACGGTTTGCCACATAACCGCGCGGTTTAATTGCGTTAAACATGACATGTGTCCACATCGCAGAGACCACCAAGGTGAAGGCTAACGGTTAGCCTAACCATGTGGTTTAATTGCGCTCTAATCTAGGCTTAGATTTAATTAATCCACAATTAGATTTAATTAAACCTGAGTTTAATTTGGCAGGATTTTTGGTGAATTCCACCATTTTCAAGCCTGCCTCTAGATTTGGCAGCCTTAACTGGAGTTCCTCCAGTTTTAGTGGAGGATTACTAGGGAAAATTGTTTCTCTTATAACTTGGGCAAAATTCGATCAAATGAGGATAAAAAAAAAGGTGTTCCTAGATGACTGAGCGGCTCTAAACACAATAAAACATGTTTCAGAGGCAACGAGGCACTTCTATACGTGATTTTTCCACATTGAAGTTTAAGGAAACCCATGGCCACCAGGGGAGGAAGTCAAGCCCAGAACAGTTGTAGTTTATTGCAAAGTTTGGAGAGTCATCTTAGGGGTTTTTGGATGCTCTTAGTCATCAATTGAAGTAGGTTTCAAGAGAAAATAGTTACCGATCAAATGAGAAAATGACCTAGTACCCATTTTTTAGAGGTAGCAAAGAATCACTCGATTTTGAAAAATGGTGATTTAGAATACACCTTTTTTTAGCATATTTTTGCCACTTCAATTTTTTTTATGCATCAAGTATGAATTTTTTTTTAAATGTTAGTGATTTTCATGCTGATTTTGAAAAATGTTGATGCAGCATCAACACATTTTTTTAAAGGGCTTATTTTTGACACTTCAATTTTTTTATTATGTATCAAGTGTGAACATTTTTTTTTTGGTTAGTGATTTTCATCTTAATTTTGAAAAGTGTTGATGAGCATCAACCTTTTTGGTTTAAAGGTCTTAGTTTTTACACTTTAAATTTTCTAATGAATTAAGTATGGATAATTTTTTTATATGTTTGTGATTTTCATGTTAGTAATAAAACATAAAAATAAAAATAAAAAAACATGACATAGAAAAAAAATAATTACAAACAAACCTAAAAACGATGACAAAAATAAAATAAGCAAAATCGATGTCTAGTAAATTAAAAAAAAAAAATAAACAAACTTACAAAAAATGTCAAATATAATATAATAATTAAAGACTATATAATATATATATATAAAAATATATAATATAATATATATATATATAATTATATATAATATACGAACTTAAATAAGTAAAAAAAATTAATAAATAATAATGAAATTGAATAATTTAACAAAAAATGAAGCAACATTTTGTTTAAAATTAATAATTGATAAAATAAAGAAATAACATAAAAATATAACAAAAATAAAATTAAAAAATTAAAAAACCAAAGTAAAAATTTAAAAATATCAACAACAACGATTTTTTTTGAAAAAAAAAATTAAAAATAAAATTAAAAACAGAATTAGAAAAAAATTAAAAACAATTAAAAAAAAACATGAAAAAAAACAAGTAACCCTCGCCCTCGTGCCCTCGACCATACCCTCTCCCTGTCCTCCCACCGGGACTCCTCCCCCTCCCTCCCTTCCATACCCCCTCCAACCATCGCCTCACCCTCTCTGCTACCCCCCCAACCTCGGTCCCCTCCACGTCCCTCCACACCCCATCTAACCCTTGCCCACTCCACTTCCCTCCCCTCCCTGACCCCACCGACTCCTCCCCGTACCTCCTCGCACCACCGCTAAACTCATTGGGGTTCCCCCTCTCCCCTTCCCCTCCCCTCCCCTCCCCTCCCCACATGCGTAGGATGTGCACTATCATCATGTTGATGACCTTTGTCTAACCATCAGTTTGAGGATGGAATGCAATCAACTTGGTGAGCTTAGTGTCCAATAATGTCCAGAGGCTCGACTAGAATGTGCTTAGGAACCTACTATCTCGATCTGATATAATGGTCTACAAGATTCCAAGATGTACCCATACTCATTCAAAGAAGAGTTTGGCAGTGTCCTCTGATGTGATGCTCTTCTTACAAGCCAACAATATGGCCATCTTAGAAAATTTGTCCACGACCACAAATACAGAGTCATTACCATGCTTGGTAGAAGGGAGGCCTGACAGATAGTCCATGGAGATGGATTCTTAGGGTTGGCTAGGAGTAGGAAAAGTAGTGTATATGCCTTGCTTCTTGATAGTGGGCTTGGCGATGGCATAGGCAATGTAGGATATGATATATTTTCCAACATCTTGTCAAAGTTTCGGCCAGTAACAACTTTTGTAGTATGACCATTGTTTTCTCCATACCAAAGAGTCTTGCGACTTGATTGAAGGAACATAAAGGTAGCCCAAGTACCATAATAATGCATTTCGGAGGTGTAAATATGGAACTTTCTTGCCATCCACTAACATTTGGTAAGTGGTGGAAAACTATGGATCATTCTTGTACAATTGTGACCATCTAGAGGTCTCATGGCCACAAGAGTTGAGAACAGTAGTTAATGTTGCAACTGGGGGATGATTGAGGCAATCTGCAACATGATTGGTGCTTCCCTTCTTGTACTTAATGTTCAAGTGGAATTGTTGCAGATATGTAGACCATTTTTATGGTGATCATTCTTCAACTTCCCTTGTGTTTGTATGTGTTGAAAAATGCAACAAGAAATTATCATTTGATTTTACCTTGATTAAACTGAGAAAATTCGAATTTCCACATCAATAGACAACTTGGATGATGTTAACTTGTGTGACATGGCTTGTGTCATCCAGTTTACTTAGTAAATTCAAGTTAGAGTAGTTAGAGTTCAGTGCTACATGTATGATTGCTAATTTGTAGCAATCAATGTTAATTATCTCATATTGTTTTTAGTTAAACTAGTTCGAAATTTTGGAGGAACTAGTGAAAGGTTAGTTAAGTAGTGGGAATTTAGTCAAACTCAGTGACCATCCATTTAATTGATCAATCAGCCCAAAATAGCTAGTGCATGTAGAGAATTCGAGTTACCTAGTTGAGGTGGAGATTCCAAGGCAGTGTAACATCATTTTTAGACTAGTTTTGAGTGTACAAGTGTTGCATGCAATCAGATGACCAACCTAAAGGAATTGCCCAATTCAATTGAGGAAATTTCCTAAATAATAGTAGTTAATTCCTCAAGGAACAGTGCAAGGAAATATGAGCTCAAGCCTAGGAAAAAATTGACTAAGTCAAGATCAGAGGCCTTTAGTGAGCAGAGTGATAGGTTGTGCATTTGCAGGGTGAGCTTAGTTGAGAAAAGCAATTTTAATACATATCTATTCATTTGATTAATGCAAGCAGACATTGGAGATTTTAGAATATTTCTTTCCCTAGATAAAAATACTTGTTGCATGTGTTATTTATTCTTGCATGTCTAAGAGTTTTGTTTTAAATTGTGAATTAATGTTTACAGAGCAGTAGAGTAGGTTATGTCTTGTGATTTTGGTTAAAAATTCATGAGCAGTTGCAAATCTACAACTTGATTTCTACATGGTATCCGAGTTGAATTCACATTAGAGCAAGAAATTCAAAGTTGTTTCTCAGAGGTTCGAATTTGAAGATCAGTGTAGCAAGATTTCTTCAGAGCTGAGAAGATGGCCTTCAATGGACTAAGGCTAGATTATGCCTTGGAAGGCACCTCTAATTTTGTTGCATGGAAGGATCACATGGATGCATTATTGGATGAAAATGGGTTGCTAGAGTACACCAAGACAGATATTGCAAAACTACAAGAATATTATACCCAAAACCTTGCTCAGTGGAAGAAAGATGTAGCCAAGGCAAGAAGAATAATCTTAGAGGGAGTATGGGATCATATTGTCTCGAATCTCCATGGAAAAGAAACTCCATTCACGATGTGGAAAGCACTGATAGAATTGTTCGAGAATAGTAAGGACCACAGGAAGCTAGCACTCAAGGATTAACTTCGAAGTATTAAGATGCATAAGAATGACACAATTTCGCAATATCTGAGCAAGTTTACATAATGCCATGGTGAACTTGGTAGGGTCGATGTTAATGTCCATGAAGAAGACTTGGTAACCTTATACCTTCTGGGCCTTCCCAATAGCTAGCATAGCTATCAAGATTCAGTGAATGGGAGGGAGAAACTACCGAGTTGGGAGCGCTTATGGTCTGACTTGGTACAGGGGGAATAAGGTGAAATACTAGGTATGGGACTTCATCTAAGGGTGAGGAAGAAGAGAAATTTTCATTGGATGGAAAGGAAAAGAAGAGAAAAGGGAATAAATCCCAATCCAAACCAGAATCCAGTCAAGGGGGCAAGAAGAGATATTTGTCAAAAATTAAATGCTTCCATTGTCATGAATAAGGGGCACTATGCCACGAAATGTCCATACAAGAAGGCAAGCTATAAGACCTCAGGAGGAGAAGCAGGTGAAGATTTGGATTCATAGTTCGAGCTTGACTTCACCCTCATTACATGCATGGCGAACACAGTGATGGGGAGCGTGTGGTACTTGGACTTAGGTGCATCATTCCACATGATGGGAAATAGATATTTTTTCAATGACCTGGAGGAGAAATATCTGCAGATGCACATCAAGATGGGGGATGACAGAAGGTATAGTGCGACTGGGATTAATACAGGCAAATTTCAGAGGGAGTTGACCCCCCCAGGCTCAAGGATGTCATGTTCATTCTGATCCTAAAGAAAAATCTCATCTTTGTTGCAGTTTGGGAATATTTTGGTTATGATGTGATCTTCAACAAAGGAAATGCATTCTTGGGACACGTATCCATGAGATTGATGAAGAAGATTGGGGTTCATGTGAAGAACTTGTACAAGATAGATGTGGAGGATTGTGTTGCATTGAGCACAAAAGCGGAGAAGGTGCAAAGACGCGATGTCGGTGATATTTGCATAGAATACTTGACCATTTGCATCATGGCACTTTGAAGATCATGCAATAAACAACCACATGCCTCCCCAAAGTATCACTTGAGAAGCAGGGTGTATGAAAATGATGTACTTTGGGGAAGTACACAAAATCCACATTCCATGATCGGGACAACAAAGCACATGCATTCATTGAAAGGATCCACTCTGATGTCTGTGGACCTTTCTCAAAAACCTCCATTGCAAGGCACAAATATTTTGTCATTTTTATTGATGACTTCTAAAGGAATTGTTAGATCTTATTCATCTGGAAGAAGGATGAGACATTCTCCAAGTTCATAGAATTCAAGGCACTAGTTAAGAAATAAATGGGCAAGAAGGTGAAGGCTCTTAGAAGCGATAATGGAGGTGAGTACATGTCAAATGAATTTAAAAAAAATTGTGCAAAAGAAGGCATTCAATGAGAGTTAACAACACCCCACTGCCCACAACAGAATGGGGTGGCTGAGATAAAGAACCATAGCATTGTGGAAGCAGCGAGGGAAATGTTGCACGATCAAGGCATACCTATGCATTTATGGGTCGAGGCATGCAACACAATAGTCTATTTGCATAACTGGAGTCCTCATCGGATTCTGGGCATGATTACACCAGAGGAGACTTTCTCGGGGAGAAAGTCAGGCAAGTCGCACTTCAGGATTTTTGGAGCCTTTATTTACTTCCATGTCTCCAAACAATCAAAGAAGAAGCTAGAGCCGACAACATGATTGGGGGTTTTTGTGGGTTACACAAAAACTCCCTACAACTATCGTGTGTACTTTCCATCCCTCAGAATGACATTTGTGTGAAGGGATGTAAAATTTAACGAAGATAAAGTCATGTGATGCTCCCTTGAGAGGGAGCTTAAGATCCCACCAGAAGAGGAGCTTTTAGTTCCAAAGGAAGAACCCCAAGAAGTGATGGAGCAACCAAAAATTTAGGAGTAGAGTGTGGAGACAACCAATCAAGCAGATCCAGAGAAGGTAGGAAAAGGACCAAGTAAGTTGAGAGACTTGTGTAGGATGTGAAGGAAAATGTGGGTGCTCCTTCAAATCATCGTAGGCAAAGAAGGTCACCAAATTGATACACTGAATGCATGTCTCTAATGACTGAGCTTGTAGAGACTAAACCATCCGCTTTTGAGGAAGTAGTAGAGAAACTTGTGTGCGTTGATGCAATGGTGGAGGAATACAAATCCATTGTAAAGAACAGTGTTTGGGAAGTGGTCCCAAGACCAACAGATAAATTAGTTGTGGGTTCGAGATGGATCTTCAAGGTAAAGCATGCAGCAAATGGAAGCGTAGAAAAGTACAAGGCCATATTTTTAACCAAGGGGTATCAAATTGAGGGGATTGAATATGAGAAGACTTTTTCTCCTGGAGCAAGGGACTCATCCATCAAATCAGTTCTTGCTCTGGATGCATAGGTGGGGTGGAAGACCCACCAGATGGATGTGAAAACAACATTCCTCAATGGAGTTATTGAGGAGGTGGTGTACATAGAGAAATTAGAAGGCTTCGAGACTTTTGATCGGGAGTCTCATTTGTGCAGACGCAAGTGGTCGTTGTATGGTCTCGAGCAAGCATCTCATGCTTAGTACCCCAAGATTGATAGCTATCTCACCGGTTTGGACTTCACCAAAAGTGAAATAGATGCAAACCTCTATCATATCTTGGTATAAGGTAAATTATTGATTATTGTCCTATATGTTGATGACTTGATTTTAATTGGTGATGAAAAATTGATTAGATCTTGCAAGGAGGACCTTACAAGAGATTTTGAAATGAATGACATGGGTTTCATGCACAACTTCCTCATATTGGAAGTATGGCAAGGTGATGGGGAATTGTTTGTCTCTCAAAGAAAGTATGCCAACAAGATACTTCAGAGGTTCCGCATGGACAGTTGCAAACCCATGGAGACACCTCTAGTGACCAACTAGAGGAAAGAGGATGTCACTTCAAGTGAGGAAGTGAATGGTATTGTTTACTTGCAGTTGGTGGGTTCATTAATGTATCTTATGAATATGTGACCATATATATGCTATGCAGTGAAATAACTGATCCAAGCTATGGTTAGTCCAAGCAAACTATTTTGGAGGGAAGCTAAGAATGTTCTATGGTACCTTAGAGGAACTACTTAGTTTGGACTATGGTACAGACAGACAGAGGAGTAAAGTTGTGTGACTTCACAGATGTAGATTTGGTAGGAATCCATGAGACCAAAAGAGTACATCAAGTGGAATTTTTGGTGTTGGGTCCACAACAGATTCTTGGTACAGCAGGAATGTTAAGTTATGGTATGTTCTATGCTTAGAGTAGTTTACTTATCTTTCTTATTATTATCCACACATTAGCAATCACACGTACATAAAGTAAAGTGCAGATAGAACATTAAACAATCGACAGAAAAAAATCCAAGACAAGAGACACAAGATGTGGTGGCTAGCCAGGGACAAACCCCAAGGTGGGGAACCCTTTAATCAAATCTTCCTTTATCTTCAATAATTCATCAGATAGAAATAGTACATAAATCTGATTTACATCAGCAGCAGCAAACCCTAGATCAGCCAAACTAGTGCAGACAATATCTTGCAAGCCGGTCGTCGGATCGGCTTGATTCCTTCACCAAAATGTATGGCCTTCTGAGGAGAGTCAGTTGCACCTACAATGTAGTTTTGAGAGAGAGTCTGATGGTCAATGCTGGTCAAAATTCTGATCTATAGTTGCAGCCCTAAATTATGTGTCTTTCTTCCACACGTGTGAGAGAAGAGTCCCTTTCTGTGCAGTAGGAGAAGAGCCTATTTTCTGCGCAGAAGAGAGAGAGAGAGATGTGATGAAATAAGTGTGTGCAAATGAGGACAAGTCCTCCTGTATTTATACACAAATGTTTATGATGAATAGATGCGTCTGTTGGGCTTCTGAGCCTACATGAGTTGTTGGTCGGCTTGATAATTATTCCATAATCAAAATAAATTCATATATCCATAAATACTTATCAGAATCAGATGATATTTAGATCAATCCTACACCTCTCGACAAGAGGAATCTAATAAAAACATTATCAGCCATGAATAAGATGACCCACATGGAGTTTGGCCCTAGTTGCCAATTTTAACACTCCCTCTCAACTAGGGAGAACTCCATCTACAATTCGTCTATCAGTTGCTACTATTCATCCATCAAATGCACTGCCCTATACAGCTTGACCCCTGCTCTGCTCTACTCTATTATGCCTGCTCTGTTCTATTCTGATCTTCCCTATTCTGATCTGCTCTACTCTGCTTTGTCCGAATTATGAAGAGGAAGAAATGATCAAGGATGTATCATACCATCCTCCACTGACTCAAAGTCAGTCTCAGAGTGTGTACCACTGGTCCCAGACCAGTTCTAAAGCGACTTGAAGTCAGTGTCATAGTGGGTACAACTCCTACCACTGGTCCTAGACCAGTATCATTGATCCCAGATCAATGAAGGTCATCCTAGCATAGGGAGTACGGTAGATACAATGATGCGTCTATCGGTACTACTATGGTCCCTATCCTCATTTCCCTGCTCATTGATCATATGAGAGGTACTTCCCATGAGTCCCAGACTGCATGGGTAGGATGCCTCGACGAGAGAACTAATCAATCCTGTCCTCACAGGAGAACTAATCATCCTGCTACACAATCATCATGGAGAACACATCATCCAAACTTCACAGGAGAACTAATCATCTTGCTACATAATCATCATGGAGAACACATCATCCATACCTCACAGGAGAACTAATCATCCTGCTACATGATCATCATGGAGAACACATCATCCAGACCTCACAGGAGAACTAATCATGCTGCTACATAGTCGCCACGGGGTGTCACAGGGAAAGTTTTGATTCTTTTACCCTGTGGTCATGTGTCGCTCCAAGAAGTACCCCGCGCCCCCCCAGAGCTACAAGAGCTCCATACATCATACAAGACCCTCATCAGAGGGTTTCTGAATGATACCAAGTTGTTCTCGGAAAGTCAAAAATCTGACCTTTCCTAGGGGCTTTGTCAGCATGTCGGCGACCTGTTCATCTGTACCGATTTGTTGGAGCCTTATTGCTCCTCGCTGCACCATATCTCAAATATAGTGGTACCTGATATCGATATGCTTGGAGTGATCATGAAATACGAGATTCTCTAACAAATGAATCCCACTTTGGTTGTCACATAGGATCACGGTGGTATCCAATGTAAATCCAAACAACTCACTGAAGAGCTTTCGCAACCACTCTGCCTCACAGGAGGCCATGCTAGTAGCAATATACTCTGCTTCGGTGATGCTCAAAGCCATCGACTTCTGCTTCTTGCTCATCCAGGATATCGAAGTAGATCCCAGGGAGAAACAACACCTAGAAGTGCTCTTACGGTCCACCACATTGCCTGCCCAATCAGCATCAGTGTATCCAAGTAGTCTCACATCTCTGATAGTGTATCTTAACCCATAGGTTATTATGCCACAAAGATATCTCCACAGATTCTTGGCACCAATCCAATGTATGTGGTGAGGTTCAACCATATCTTGACTCAACGTGTTGACTGCGAAGCATATATCTGGACAGGAGTTCCCTAAGAACATTAATGCTTCGACGAGTTGACGATACTCGGTGGCATTTTGTAAAACAAGTCCAACAACGCTACCACTTAACTTCTTAAAGTCAAGCTCCATCGGGGTAGTAACAGGCTTGCAGTCCACCATACCAAATCTTTCCAATATCTTCACCACATATTTTCCTTGAGATAGGGAAATTTCCCTTGGCTTCTGCCAAAATTCAAGTCCTAGGAAATAGTACATCAGTCCTAGGTCCTTCATTTCAAATACAGAAGCCAACTCCTTCTTACATTTGTGAATGAGAGGGTCTGCGCCTGTTAGAAAGAGGTCATCCACATACAGCACCAGTATGAGAGGTTTGTCATCTTCAACCTTAAAGTAAAGGTTAGGATCGACTTCACTCCTAGTGAATCCCAGCTTCATCAAGTAGCTATCGATCCTCTCATACCATGTTCGAGGTGCTTGCTTCAGCCCATAGAGAGCCTTCTTCAACCTGCATACACGAGATTTTCGATCATAAATCTCAAATCCTTCGGGTTGCTCCATGTAGACCTCTTCTTTGATCGAACCATGAAAGAACGCGGTTTTGACATCCATCTGATGTAGGTTCCATCCTTGTGAAGCCGCAAGGGCTATGATTGATCAGATGGTGGTATATCTGGCAACAGGTGCAAATATCTCGTCATAGTCTATACCTTCCTTCTGGGAGAAACCATGAGCGACAAAATGAGCCTTATACTTTTCCGTACTTCCATCTGTTGCATGCTTTATCTTGTAAAGCCATTTAGAAGTGACAACTGTCTTGTCCTGGGATCTAGGAACTACTTCCCAGACATCATTCTTCATAATAGACTCATATTCTTCGGTCATAGCATCCTTCCATACTTGATGCTTGACGACATCTAAGAATGATGAAGGCTCATTTTGAATGATTGTGCTCATGATGGTCAGGTATCCCTGATACCTGTTAGGTTTCTTACTTTCATGGAAGGTTCCTCGGGGTGTAGTGTGTCCTTCAGCATCATCGAGTAGCCCCCTAAGCCATGAAGGCCTCTTCTTAGAAGAGGAAGGCTCAGGTGGAGGAGGATCAATAGGATCCATGGGTTCTTCCACATTGGGCGTTATTACATCATCTTTTTCTTTCAGTTCCCTGGTGTCAACTTCTTGAGAGCTCCTCACAGAAGGAAGATTGTTCACCTTGCTGAGAGCCATATCTTCATCAAAGGTGACATCATGACTAATCACGACTTCCATTTGACCAGCTACATAGATTCTATAGCCCTTAGTATTTTCACCATAGCCCACGAAGATTCCTTTCTTTCCAGATGCACCCAATTTATTCCTTTTCTCTTTCGGCACATGAAAATGTACAAGGCTTCCAAAAATTCTAAAATGAGATACATCAGGTTTCTTACCGGTGAACATTTCTTCAGGAGTCTTGGAACCCAATGCTTGATGAGGGCATCGGTTTTGTACATATACAGCGGCGTTTGCAGCTTCGACCCATAGAAACTTCGGAAGTCTTTGATCATGGAGCATGGCACAGACAACTTCCACAATCGTACGGTTCTTCATTTCCGCAACACCATTCTTTTCAAGAGTATATGGTGTAGCAGTCTCCCTCTTAATGCTAGCCTCTTTACAAAAGTCATGAAACTCGTTAGACTCATATTCAATCCCATTACCAGCCTTAAGATCTTGATCTTCTTTTCGGTTTGATTCTTGACCAAGGCTTTGAAGTGTTGAAACTAGGAGAACACTTCATCCTTCTTTTTCAAGAAGTATATCAAAGTCTTTCGAGAAATAGTCATCTATAAAAGTAAGGTAATATGAATACCCTCCCAAGGAGTTCATAGGCATCATACCTGATATGTTTGAGTGAACCAACTGTAATATATTGGAGGTCTTGCTTTGGCTTGAGGGGACTGGTCCCCTTTTGAGCTTTCCTCGGCACATCCCGGATATACACCTTGTTTCTCTACTCGGAATTCGGGCATCCCTGTCACCATTTGTCTTACATCGGGTAGAGCTTTATAATGAAGGTGGGCAAACCTCTGATGCCAAAGTTCGAATTGAAGAGATTTGTCACAAGACATGACACCTAGCGGACTTCCACTGACCTGATATAATGAATCAACTCTAAACCTAAGAGTAAAGACATCTTTAACATTGTTTTTCCATACACGTACCTTGCCATCACTGATGGTCACCTTGTAGCCTTTGTCTTCCATTGCCGAGATGGACACCAAGTTCTTTTTGAGGTCAGGTACATATAATACATCCTGTAATTGGATCGTATTACCTTGATTCAATTTAAGAGAGACGTTGCCTACACCTTTCACGGGATATTTCATATTATCTCCAAGGACAATTTCCAGGTTAGTTTCTTTCTCTATCAGATTATGGAGAACTTCTTTGTAACCAGTGAAGTTCCTTGAGGCACCACTATCAATGAGCCAAATTCCCATTGAGTCTAAAGGAGCCGAGGTAGATAGAGCAGCTGGTAGATAATATTCATCCTGCTTATTGTCAACAGTGTTAGATTCATACCTAGAATTTCTAGCCTTCTTGAATGGTTGTCCTCTTCCTTGATTTCCAACACTCATTTTACCTTTGCTATTAGATTTTCCATTCCTTTGATTGCCATGAGAGGGATTTTGATCATTGTCTCGGTGTGAGTCCCTTCAATCAGGGAATTCTCTTGCATAGTGACCTGATTTATCGCAAATGTAATATCGTCCTTTTCTTCCACCCTTAGGTCTAGCCTTTCTTTTTGGTTTAGTCCTGGAATTATTTCTTTTCATAGCATGAGAAGAAACGGCAGCAGGAGGACCTTTAGGCATGGGCATTTCTTGCTCTTCTATCCTTGTTCCTTCTTGAATGCATCTTGCCATTAATTCCTCAAATCCAGGAATTATGTTATTGTTGAGAAGAGTAATCTTGAACATGTACCATTCAGATGGTAATCCTCCAAGAGACGTGAGTGTTTTTTTCCCTATCAGTAATGATCTCCCCAATAGATAGGAGATCATTCTTGATCTCGGTGATTATTAAGAAATATGCTTGCATGCTCTCATCTTTGCCCTTCTTAATTTCCTTCAGCGTATTTCTAAGAAACAAAACTTGATTTGCATCATTAAATTTAAATAAACTCACCAGTCTATTGTAGATTTCCTTGGAGGTATTCAGGTCGGAGATGTAGGCCACCAAGCACTTCTCGATAGAGTCCCGAATGATATTCTTTGTTTTGACTTCACCAATTTTCCATTTGTTCCTAGCAGCAACGGGTGCATTTGATGGAGGCTCAACAATATTGCCTCTCACATGGTCCAACACTCCTTGATCTTCTAAGGTTAGATCGAGAGACATCTTCCATCTTTGATAGTCAGACTTCTCATGGAGCTTGTCTTCAGCAGGGAAGAGTGTTGAGGACCCCATAGTTCTTTTAGGATAGCCTTGCCAATCTTTTCTTCGGTGATTGCTCTTGCTCTTTCTCGAGCTTTGTCTTCACCTCAGCTTTGATACCACATTAAGTTATCATATGTCCTATGCTTAGAGCAGTTTACTTATCTTACTTATCATTATCCACAAATTAGCAATCACATGTACATAAAGTAAAGTGCAGATAGAACTTTAAACGATCGACAGAAAACAAGCCAAGACAAGAGACACAAGATGTGGTGGCTAGCCAAGGACAAACCCCAAGGTGGGGAAACCCTTTGATCAAATCTTCCTTTATCTTCAATAATTCAGTAGAGAGAAATAGTACATAAATCTGATTTACATCAGCAGCTGCAAACCCTAGATCAGCCAAACTAGGGCAGACAATATCTTGCAAATCGACCGTCGGATTAGCTTGATTCCTTCACCAAAATGTACAGCCTTCTGAGGAGAGTCAGTTCCACTTATAGTGTAGTTCTAAGAGAGAGTATGATGGTCAATGCTGGTCAAACTTCCGATCTGCAGTTGCAACCCTAAATTATGCGTCTTCCTTCCACACATGTGAGAGAAGAGTCCCTTTCTGCGCAATAGGAGAAGAGCCTCTTTTTTGCGCACGAGAGAGAGAGATGTGATGAGATAAGTGTGTGCAAATGAGGAAAAGTCCTCATGTATTTATACACAAATGTTGATGATGAATAGATGCCTCTGTTGGGCTTCTGAGCCTACATGAGTTGTTGGTCGGCTTGATAATTATTCCATAATCAAAATAAATTCATATCTCCATAAATACTTATCGAAATCGGATGATCTTTAGATCAATCCTACATCTCTCGACAAGAGGAATCTAATAAAAATATTATCAACCATGAATAATATGGCCCGTATGGCACTTAGCTCGACAGAAGCAGAATACATGGTTTCAGTCAAGCAACATGTGACGCAATCTGAATGAGGAAGATACTTGCTAGATTGTTTTCTAAGATGATGGATCCAAATGTGATCTACTGTGGTAATCAGAGTTGCATCAATCTCTCTAAAAATCTTGTTTTTCACAATCGATCCAAGCATATAGATATCTGGTATTACCATTTACGAGACTATGTGAAGATGGATAATATTGTTGCAGTACATTCTAACAGAGGAACAAGATGCTAATATTTTAACAAAGGACTTGTCAAAAGGGAAGTTTTAGCTCCACAGGTGCAGGATAGGGGTGGTTGATAATCCCTTTCTTGCTGAGAGGGAGTGTTGAAAAATGTAGCAAGAAATTTTCAATTTGATTTTTCCTTGATTAAATTAAGAAAAATAGAATTTCCACATCAACAAACAACTTAGATGATGTTAAATTGTGTGACATGGCTTGTGTCACCTAGTTTACTTAGTAAATTCAAGTTAGAGGAGTTAGATTTCAGTTGTGCATTTGTGATTGCTAATTTGTAGCAATCAAGGTCAGTTATCTCATATTGTTTTTAGTTAAATTAGTTCCAACTTTGGAGTAACTATTGGAAGGTTAGTTAAGCAATGGGACTTCAATAAAACTCAGTGATCATCCAGTTAACTGATCAATCAACCCGGGGAGAAAAACTGATCAATCAACCCAAAATAGCTAGTGCATGCAGAGAATTCGAGTTACCTAATTGAGTTGGAGATTCCAAGGCAATGTATCATCAATTGTAGACTAATCTTGAGTGTACAGGTGTTGCATGTAATCAGATGATCAACCTAAAGGAATTGTGCAATTCAATTAAGGGAATTTCCTAAATAATAGGGTCTAATTCCTCAAGGAACAACGCAAGGAAATATGAGCTCAAGCCTAAGCAAAATTTGACTAACTCTGGGTTAGAGGCCTTCAATGAGTAGAGAGATAGGTTGTGCACTTGCAGGGTGAGCTCAGTTGAGCAAAGCAATTGTAATACATATCTATTCATTTTATTAATGCAAGCAGGCATTAGGGCCGCATATTGCTTTTCCTAGATAAAAATACTTGTTGCATTTGTGTTATTTCTTCTTGCATATCTGAGATTTTTGTTATAAATTGTGAATTAATGTTCGTAGAGCAGTAGATTAGGTTTGTGTCTTGTGATTTTGATTAAAACTTCATGAGAAATTACAAATCTACAACCTAATTTCTACAGTATGTACTGAAGAGGTTAGTGATATGTGTGGATGAGTGTTTCCTTCCCCAGAATGTAATGATTCCATTACTAGCAAGCATGCATGATAAAAGACATTTCTTTATCATAGGTGGGGTACTTCTGAATTGTATCAGAAAGTGTCTCACTATGATAGGCCACCAGATGCCCTTGTTAGGTGATAATTGCACTAATAGCATAGTCATAGGTGTTTATCTCGATTTCAAATGGTTGTTGCAGGTCTGGCAATGTGAGTACAAGTGCAAAGTAGAGGCAGTGCTTCAACTCAACGAACACCTTCTATTGGGACCCAAACCAGAAAAACTTGTATTTCGCTCCGCCCTTGGTAACCTGAATCAAAGGCTAAGTGAAATAGGAGAATCCCAAAATGAACCTCCGATAAAAATTTCAAGGCCCAAAATTCTGTGAAGCTCCATAAGAGTGGTTGGGGTTGGCCAATACCGAATAACTTGGATATTAGCTTGATCCACATGTATGCCTTTCTCATCTATGATGTAACCTAGATATTAGACCTAGTCCATGCCAAAGGTGTATTTCTTCAAGTTGGCACATAGTTTGTGTTGTTGCAAGGTTTGAAGGACATGTCGAGTGCATTGCAAGTGCTCTTCCCAACTCTTGTTGAAGATAAGAAAGTTGTCCATATATACAACCACAAACTAGTTAGTGAAGGATAGCAAGATGTCATCCATCAACCTCATGAAAGTAGCAGGGGCATTTGTCAACTCGAAAGGCATGACAAACCATTCAAAAAGGCCTTCATTAGATTTGAAGGCAGTATTCCTTAAATTTTTCGTCTCTATCGAAACCTAGTGATAGCCAAACTTCAAATCAATCTTGCTAAAATACTTGGCCCCCTTGAATTGGTCACGAAGTTCATTAATCCACGGGATTGGATACCTGTTCCTGACAGTGGTTTTGTTCAGTGCCTGATAATCAATGCAGAGCCTTTAGGTCCCATCCTTCTTTTGTACAAGTACAATCGGGCTCCTACAAGGTGAGGAACCTTGTCAGATGTGCTTTTTCTGTAGCAACTTCTAGATATGCCACTTAACATCTTCATTTTCTATAATGGAGCAGCGGTATATTGGCCCATTGGGTAGAGGTGCTCCAGGGGTCAGATTGATCGAATGCTTGTCTTGATAATGTAAGGCACCCCTGTGGGTGAGGAGAAGATGTCCATGTATTCTTCCATGACCTTATCCACCTATTTCTGCTGGGTCGAGAAACCTTTCCTGGGGGCCATCGATGTGGCCACGATATTCCCCTTACTATGAGATTGAATAAAAAAGAAAACAAATTTCCCGGTCTGGGAGATGATCTTACCACATTGCTTAGGAGAGATCATAGAGATGGTGGTAGGCAAGGCTACCTCTAGTATCATGTATAACTTATTGCCCAAAGTAATAATAACAATGTGAGGCCTAGACTCATACACAACATGACACTTCCACAAGTATGGTTGGCCTAATAATACATCACAAACTTCAAGAGGAGCAACATCACACATTAACTCATCTGTGAAGGGCTTGATGAGATCTTATCTTTGGTGAAGCCACATGATGGTGTACAGTTACGAGTGTGGTTTGGTCGATAGGCCTAACCGCTTCACGACCTTTTAAAAAATGAGGTTCTTTTGGTTCTCGTTGTTGACAATGAACTGCAGCTACAAACCCTTCACCTACATATGTGAGTGGAAGAGACGCTCCGCCTCCTATGGATCTTTGGGCTCAAACTTCTGGATCTTAGTGGTGGCAACGATGGCACCTGGTTCAATGTTAATAATTTTCTCACCCTTGCCATTCTCATTGTCATGTTTTGGCTCAAAATTAGAACATGCATAAGATTTTGAAGCTTTCAACTCAACCACCAATGACTGCTTGGTGCGACACTCATTTTTGTTGCGAGTAGGGCTCTTATGGAACTCACACCACTTTCCTGTGTCTTTCTTCTTCTTCATGGTGCCATTCTTTGCTTGTGACTTCGATGGGTTGTCCTGGGTCACTCCACCTTGACTCTATCTTTTATTCTATGGTTTGTGGGAACTCTTTTCCTACTTCTGATTTGCAGATCCAAAGTCGCAACTTCTTTTGTTTAATTTTTTATTCAATCTTGGAAGCATATCGATACGCTGCACCAAGCAAGGATATGTCCAAGAACTCCATTTCCTCCTTAATGTATTTGTGCATACAACCACGGTACTTGAGCACCAAATGTCACTCAAAGTCTTTAATACCCAACTTTATGCGCAGAGTATGGAAAACATTGTGAGCTCATGCATGTGTTGGTCCCTTTGTTGTCGTAGTGTTGTCCATTGTATGTACTTGTCCTCATAGCTTCCCACGGGGTAATCTTATTCCTTGAAAGCGTCTCGGAAAGAGTTCCGAGAGGGGGTGGCTGTACATAGAGAGGGTTCTTCAACCCTTTTCTCACATTAAGTTTCCCACCAGTCCTTGACATGGGGGGCTGTTGGAAATAATACTAAGAGGGGGGACTAAATCAGTATTAGCAAATCAATGACTTTTTCATTTCCATAATCAAATTCATATACACTACTTCAGTTAAGGGAACTTGCGTGTACACGCAACTGTGTTTAATGCAACTAGCGTATATCCAGCAAACTTATGATTCAGTTAATTCATCATATGTTGATCTTTAATCAGTGCATCAAGACTTTATTAAACATTAAACAGTAACCATGTGTAGCTAATAACGAAAAGAGCCATCACACATAAGCAACACACATGAACACCAAGATGTAAGGTGGAAACCCAATTTTGGTAAAAACCAGCTGCTGTTATCGTCTCTGTCTTCTTTTAATAATAAGAAATATTGTTTACAATATTGTACTGGCACAAACTTATACCAGTACATAGGCTTCTACCTACAGAAGACTACCACCTTCTCTTGTTCTCAAGCTTCTACTAGAAGGGAGCTACAACCCCCTTGCTCTTGTACTAGCCGATATGTTTACCAGTATTTAGGTGCCAGCCCACTGAAGGCTACAACCTTCTCACTTCCTCTAGGGACCATGTTTCATAAATTTTCATATTGGACACTCCTAGAACACAACACCAAAATCTAAAGGCCACGTTTCATCCAATTTTCATACTGGACCCATCAACAACATTGAAGCACAAATCAATCACTACTGTAATACAACCATCAAATACACCTGCATCATCAATCTCTGAATCACCCAAACTCAATCAACTTCTGAACCTATGACACAACTGAATCAACCATTCATTCATACTTTAATCAACTTCAACTGGAACAGAGAGATCATAGATTTGTACCCAGAACACTGCATCATCATTCAAAATTTGTTGTAACCTCAAAACCAAACTTCAGAGTGTATACGTTATTTGGTAGAAGCCAACCTGCGTGTATACGTAGCTTCCCTGAAGCAAACCAGCATGTAGATCTGCAAACACTTTGCTGCACTTCTAGACTTCAGACATAGTTACACATTGACGATAAAACATGTGTTAGTGATCCGATCTAGCCCATCCATTATATAATGATAAGTCATTATGATCCTGATCCATCATTAGATTTCATCCATCAACACTGAAGCTAATCTCAATCAACCAATCTGAGTATGCAGAATACTGTCACCAGAAAAATAGTCACCAGAACACAATGTAAAACTCGGAACTCTGCATCAATAGCCAGAACCAATTGCAACTTCAAAAATCATGGTTCACAAAGTATACGCTACTTCGATGTGTTGAACCTGCGTGTATACGCGCCTTTACCAAGGTCAACCAGCATATACATCTGTGCATATTCATTCATAATTTTGCAACTATTCCAGACTTCAGTTATAACCAGATCATAATATTTACAAATCAACACATGCATCAATATACAGATCTAGAATAAACATGATCAAACCATATAAAGATTATTCATTCCAAGCCTTAAGATCTTGATCCATCATTAGATCTTATCCTCCATCAAGCGCTAAGGTTCATCCTTGGTTCAGATCCAGCTATGCACCATAACCCAATAATCTGTATACTAGATCTTTCTCTTCATTAGATATATAATGCTTGAGTCACTTTTCCTAATGATCTTCTCGTCATTTTATAGTCTTAGGCCTTACTCAATACCATGGTCCAAAACCACTTAGACCAAATACCTGGGGTAAACACGTCGGACAAGATACCTTGGACCAATACCATGGATCACAATACCATGGACCAAAACTTAGTTTTCCGACATGTACGCGCCTTTCCTTCTGTGAAAGTGCATGTGTACGCAATATGTGCCTTTTGGTCTTCTAATTTGCATGTATACGCAGCTTGGTCAATGCGGAACCTGCGTATACCCTTCTTTCTTCATTCTGTGTAGCCTGAACTGTAAATCATCACATCTGTAAATGCTAGTTACCATACAAGAGAGTTGTTCTGCTACAAGTGGGTTGCCATCAAGTACAACACATTCATCATAACTCCAACAATCTCCCCCTTTGGACTTGATGGAAACCATGTTGGTGTTGATTACTGCAACATGTAGAAACTGTTAGAGATAACAAGCAACACCAAAATACTCTCCCCCTTTGACATCAAGGGCAAAGGGCAGACCAGAATATTCTCCCCCTTTGATATCAAGGGCATAGAGCTGACCAAAAGAAGACTTCCATATTTGAACTGCTGAATGTAAACATTGATCATGCTCCCCCTAATCACATGCTGAAATTTCTGATTAAACTCCCCCTTTGTTCATGCTAAGATGTACTGTATCATCCATTCTCCCCTTGAGCACACGCTGAATTCTCTGATATGCTGAAGTGTGTTGATTGAGCTCCATGCTCAGGTCCATGCTCCTCCTGAAAATAAGCAAGGTTTGCAAAAGGATGTTCTAAAAGTAGAACATGATTCTATACATGCATCATAAATGACGTTCCTATCACCAATGACTCATACATACATTCATTTCCCAACCAAGTGGGGATATACCAATTTTGACTCATCCACCCAACCAAGTGGGGATATACCAATTGTTCATACATTACATCATCCATCCCATGCATAGTGGGAATAGGTCGTTTCATGACCTTGACATTAAAAAGATATACATGACATAGAGACCAAATATCTAAAACAAAACCATGATAGTCTTCAACAACTATCATACATCATGTATGATCTGCTCCATAAGCATTTTTCAACAACATCCAGACCAGCAACCTGTATATGTCCATCATTAGTTCCCTGTGACAAGGAATGTCTGCATATAGATATCAACTCATCTTCTTGATCTCATCAAGATCAACTTGCTTCATTTTCATAACCTTAAGCAAATGTCATATCTCCAAGCGATAGCACCAAGTCATTCACATCATATCATATGTATGTGAAAATACCATAGTCATCATCCATGATCATAACATCATTATCAAGAACTGCATGATCTTTCCACAAGAACCTTCAATGTATCAATCATGTATCATCACTAGAGAACATCCCATATCCGATAAGCGTCAACCATGATAATCAACATAAGTGATTAAGTAAGCCATATCTTCGAATAGCTATGCCTCCATGTGACCTGCAATAACACCATTCTCTTGGCCAACAATATGCAACTTAAGTAATTATCTATGTATCCATCATACTGTATATCCATCAAAGAGATATCAATATGTATCTATCAAGACATGATCTTATGGTCATTTGTATAGATTTCTTGGTATCATCAACAACAGCAATCCTCAATCCATGTGAGAACCAAGAACCATAGGAACTTGTATCATAATTGTACCATATGATCTTTAAAAGGCATGATGACATCAACATGAAAGAAATGAGTGGCTCATCATTAAGTAATGAAGATGTGTACTCAAGGTCTATACTTCTCCTTGTCCTTATGAGGATCATCATGTAAGCAATATATATGACTATATGCATCATCAAAGAATCATCCACAACCATCCATGAATCTGATCTGAAACCCAACTATGTGACCCCCAAGTATCATATGAGATTTTATCATGGGCAACTCATTAGCCATATAAACATCATCATCATTGATTAGCTACTAAAGACTTCTAAACATAATGCCAACAATGCTTTATTAGAAGCATATCATGTTCTCCCCCTGAACCTGTTCCATCCGTTCACTGTCAAATATGATCATGCACATATCAGCAAGAAGTATCAAGGCATCATCAACAACCATATATACATCAAGTTAACTTGTGAGGATCAAAAACAACATCTTATGAGTATCAATATTTTTCCACACATTATCAGTAGACTGTAACCATCATCAAACAAAGAAATAATTGACTGAACCATATCAGGTCCTTTTTTTGAGTCTATCCCACAGCTTTTCCTCAAACTAACATATACGCGACTGTGCAATGTCTAACTCGCGTATATACGCGACTTCTATTCATGAAACTTGCGTATGAGATTTAGAACATTGAAGTTTCACACTTTCAGCTCCCTCTGAGTCTGTAATGTTTGTACATTTTGTTGTGCCACGTCTTTCTGACTGTACATCCTTCTTATTCCATATCTTCGAGTGTGATGACGTTTTCTCCTTTCAGTATGGTGCCCGTACTTTGTTCTTGCATTCCTTAGCTATATGTCCAAGCTTGTTACATGCATAACATCTCATATGTTTCATATTCCTTCTATAACAATCAATGGCTTTATGACTAAACATATTGCAAGCAAAACAATATCCCTTAAAGTACCTAGAACGTGATGATCTTTCTGTGTGACGGTCTTGAACCATTCTACTTTTGCATCTGGCTACAACATGTCCAACATTACAACATACATAACATTCAACATTATTCATTTGAGAAAATAACTGACTATCACTTCCATAGTTAGGAGTAAAAGATTTTCTTTAAAGAATTTCTTTCCTTGGTTGTTGATGGGATTGACCTCTCATCTCCTTGTTGAGCATTTTAGATTTTGCATTAGAGTTCTTTGTCTTACTTTGTGAACTAGATTCGCCTTCAACAAATTCATGAAAGCTAAGACCAGTTTTGATAGCAGGAGACCTTTGACTACTAAGAATATCATCTAAGATCTTAGTACTATCTTGAAATCGTAAGAGCTTATCCTTTTCTTCTAATTTATCTTTTAGAATATTTGCCTCAACCTGATGTTGCTCTTCCTTTTCAAAATATTGCTTCTTCATGATTCCTTCAGATTTTCTTCCTTCTTCCAACTGATGTCTTAATTCAAGAACTTTGTTTTTTTTCAAGAGTTTGGAGTAGTTTTTTATTCTGCTTATTTGATTCTTCAAGATCTTCTTTTAGCGAGAGGATCTTAGCTTCAAGACTTTCATAGTAATTGGATCTATCTCTGAGTTTCTTGATTGTTGTGCTCCTTTCATTTACTTCATTTCTTAATGATGCCACTTCATCCTGTAGCTTTTGACATTGATCTTCCTTTTCCTTGAATTGCTTCCTTACCTTATTTCTTTCCTCTAGTTGAGCTTTTGGTTTGGTAGCTTCTTCTTTGGAGGCACATTCCCTTTTGTCCAATAGATATTGTTGATCTCTAATTTTGTTCGTGAGCCTTTTAAATTATGCCTCTATTTGATATCTTTCTTCCTCACCCATAAGAGCAAATTCAGTTGTTTCTCTATCACTTTCATCATCTTTAAATGGATGGAGAAATGTATCACCAGAGGATAACAAATTCATACCTGATAGTTTGTTTGCTTGTTCATCTTTTGGTGATTCTAAATCTGAAGAGTTGCTTCCACATATTCCCCAATCGATTCTCCCACTGCCATAGTTCCTTTGAGATGTCTTCTTCTTCTGAGGTGCTTTCTTCTTTAGCTTCTTTCCCATTGTTCTACGAATCACCTTCAAGCGATCAAACTTCTACCAAAGGACCTGATCTGATACCAATTGTTGGAAATAATACTGAGAAGGGGGGATAAATCAGTATTAGCAAATCAATAACTTGTTCCTTTCCATAATCAGATTCATATACGTTACTTCAGTTAAGGGAACTCACGTGTACACACAACTGTGTTTAATGCAACTAGCGTATATCCAGCAAACTTACAATTCAGTTAATTCATCATATGTTGATCTTTAATCAGTGCATCAGGAATTTATTAAATGTTAAACAGTAACCATGTGTAGTTAATAACAGAAAGAACCATCACACATAAGCAACACACATGAACACCAAGATGTAAGGTGGAAACCCATTTTTGGTAAAAACCACCTGCTGTTGTCGTCTCTGTCTTCTTTTAATAATAAGAAATATTGTTTACAATATTGTACTGGCGCAGACTTATACCAATACGCATGCTTCTACCTGCAGAAGGCTACCACCTTCTCTCATTCTCCAGCTTCTATTAGAAGGGAGCTACAATCCCCCTTGCTCTTGTACTGGCCGATATGTTTACCAGTACGTAGGTGCCGGCCTACTGAAGGCTACAACCTTCTCACTTCCTCCAGGGACCGCGTTTCATAAATTTTCATACTGGATACTCCTGGAACACAATATCAAAATCTGAAGGCCACGTTTCATCCAATTTTCATACTAGACCCAACAACAACATTGAAGCACAAATCAATCACTACTGCAATACAACCATCAACTACACCTGCATCATCAACAGTTACTACTGCAGTACCTTCCACTTTGGTAGCATCATTAGCTCCTATAGCTCCAATGGCTACAACACTTCCAACTTCTACAACGTCTACATTAACAACAGGGTCAACAACGATAGGGTCAACAGGTGATGAAGCTAGCAAATTAGTCAAGGCAATGGAAGACATGTCCATTCAGACCACAGTATTGAACAAGCTCAAAGAAAAGGTGACCAGTCTAGAGACTGACTATAAGCTTGCACAGATTATGCACAAAGAAGAAGTGCAGAAAGCAACCAGGATGAATGAGAGAATATAAATCTTGGAGAAGGAATTGACTTTAAAGGAACCTCTTGGACAAGTTAAGGAACAATTATGGGCCAATATCATTGACTTTGTCAATGATATTTGGCATCCATTCAAGTAATTTTTGAACAGATTGACTTAGTGAAGCAGGCTACAGAAGCCATACAAAAAGTAAAAATAGAATTGGGAGACATGCCCAGGAAGCTACAAATATCATTCACTTCCTCAACTCCAAAAATAAGTAAGAATTATAGGAGCTGGAGATACCTGATAGGGCAGATACAATATTAGAAGTAAAAAGGGTCCTCACCAGAAAAAACTTAATGCTAAACCTGGAAGATAAGTGTCAAACCATGCAACTGGCAATAGACAGATTCATGGTTAAATTTGAAGTTTTGAGGCAAAAGAGTCTGCCAAATCCCTTAGTAATAAATAATAAATTAATGCCACAGGAGGACTACAATAGAAGAATTAGAGAAGTGGCCAGAGATCAGGTAAATACTTCATCTATGAAGGGGACGCCTATTGGCAAGGTCTTATACCAGACTTTTGAGAACTTGTTTTACCTCCATCACTTACTGATGCGACTTTCTTGTAAATTTGAGCTGGGTTGGAACATTCAGTATAAGGATACTCGTAGGTCAGCATTTCCAATAAGCACATCCCAAAAGCATAGATGTCTACTAGTTCATTGTAATTATCTTCGTAGAGTTCAGGTGCCATGAATTCTGGGGTGCCTGCAAAGATCCCATTTTCAGAGATAATCCTGTAGCAATTATAATTGTATCCAATAGTTGCCATTTAAGAGACATTTTTCAATCAAACTTCAATTTCTACCAAGTATTTCTGCAAAAAAGCAAGTACACATCTATAGAAATATATCATCGTATACAAAAAGAGGAAGATATGCAGGGTAGTGTAAGGCAGTTACGAATGATTTCTATCCTATATTTTTCTATTAATGTTTTTCAATATTACTCTTGATATTTTTCTTAATATTGTTCAATTATTTGATGGTGTTATTTTCTTGTTAGTCTTATGATATAAGTTATTTTTTATTTTAATATACTTTTAGCATGGAAGACACTTTGTGGGAAATGGAAGGGAGGTGAAATAACTTCATATACACAAACATCAATACTTCTCAATAGCAGTTTCAAATAAGGGAAAAAAATCTTTCTATCCATTTGAACCAATTATTTCTATTTTTTTTTGGTAGTTCTACATAAATTCAAATATCTTACTGTAGAAATACACGGTCAAATGTAAAAATGTACAGTAAGAGTGAAAAAGCACAGTAAAAGGATAATGACAGGCCATCCAAATGAAAGAGTATCAGGTAAAAGTGTATCAGGTGAAAGATCAGAGTAAAAAGAGCATTCAGCGTGAAGACCAACAGCAAAGCAAAGAATAAAAGGGAAAATATCAGAGCATAAAGACAACACAACCTAATAAACAGGGACAACATGCATCGGTTGTACATATGTCTCTATCTTCTTGCATGAAGATATTGCTTTCTCCTATATTAATTCCCAAGACAGTTTGGGATATTTTGTAAATTATTTTTGTATAAATACTTCATAATTCGAAGTATTGAGTGTGGATTGCTATACATTTGTAGAGTTATTTTGATCATAAACCTAAGGGTTATTGTACCAATGTTTCAAGTCAGTAGACTCGACAAAATAATAAAGAGATTGCATTACAAGATTCATGTGTTGAACTATTACAATGAAGTATTTTCTTTGTCAAATTTGTTATTTTCTTATGTTATTCACAAACTTGAATGTCATCTAAAGTTGAATGGATTAACTGGAAATTTATCTCAGAATTTGTTTAAGTACACTGTGTTTTGAACAGTTGATCATTTCCATGTTTTTTTTCTGATATCCGGATCTGAGAATCCTTAATTGCTCTCCCATCCCGGTTGACCTCTTTCACTTTCTTCATAATCCAGCCCAAAGAACCCTTAATTGCTCTTTGGATCCGATTGAAAACCACTTCACCATCCAGCCTTGAGATTTGAAGTAACTCTGCTATCTTGCCTTGTAGACATTGTTTTTAGAACTTGATCCAGTCCTGTTTGCCTAATATTTGACCCCATAGCCCAATGGTAAAATACACCCTTCTTTTCATCTAAGTAAACGATCCCACCACCAAATCCAAATCAAAACCCAAGTACAATCATAGCTAGCCTAAAATCAATTACATAAACAAAGTTAAAACATAAAGAGAGAGCCCTCTCTAAGCATTAGGAAGGCTAGATCCTAATCTCCAAAGTAGGTTTTTGGTTACCTCTAATCATTTCTTTCTAATCAACTCCAGAGAAATATTGGAGCGATAAGATATTGGCAACCATACTGGGGACTTCCTTCCTCAGTGTAATAAAACTTCAAGGAAACCTTAAATTTCATCTTTTGCCCCTTAGGGTCATTTTAAGGAGTTGACGTTAAAAAGTTTCAAAAAACAATCAAAAAATTAAAATTATGGCTCCCAAAAAGACTCACTATACCAGGGAAAATCCAGATCCAAACCCCACTACAATAGTTGATGACCCTGACAGAATTTTAAGAAAACCAAAAAAGGTAGAAACTCAAGCAAGTAATAGCCAGTTAGTTAAAGAAAATTCATTCCCCGAGGAATTATCAACTTTAGAGGAAATTCCATTTGATTTGTGATTTGACCTCTCATTGTTTAGAACTAAATCAGAAAATGCAATTCATGAAACTGTGTTAGACCCCAATTTTATTCAATTCATTGAGTAAAAAAAGGTGCCTATACATCCAGATTTAGATAAACTTGTGTTGGATACTTTTGACAAGCTAGAAGCTTTAACCTCTACATTGATAAGCCATATAGATGATGCCTACCTTCAACAATCAGTTGAATTAGTTGCCCTCACTGTTGTTGCCTCTAAAATTTCTACACAATCTTCAAATATTGTAAATACACCTCCATTTACTACCACCTCACCTATAATATCCACCGCAATTTATTCCCCTAAACCAGTTGTTCTTCAGCTTCTTATCCCACCAAACTCATCAACTTCATCTAGTTCATCTCCATCCATTTCATGCTCTTCCTCAAGCACCAGCACTTTGCCCCCTAGTCAAGCCATAATCTCAACCATGGCAGATAGATATGCACGTTTGGTTTTACCAGCACAGCTCCATGTCGTGCCCCAAGATTACCAAAGCAAAATCTTTTTGTTCGATGATCAATATACTGCCCAACAATATGTGAACAAAATGACTGAATATTTTGAGTTGCATGAGATTGATGAATCTGATGTCCAAATGAGGTTGTTTGCCCAAACATTAACTGGGGATGTTAAGAAAAGGTTCAAAGGTTTACTTGCTAATCATATTGCAGACTTAGCTGCTTTTCATAGATTGTTTATTGATAGAAGGGAGAGAAAGAAAAACCCTCTACAAATACTTTCTAAATATGATAACATTAGAAGAGCTCCTAATGAGTTAGTTCAGGATTATTGTACTAGGTTCAATAGCATCTACGATGCAATCCTTGCTAATATTAAGCCTCCACCAGACCTAACATCGATCAAATTCCCATATGGTTTTGACACTGACATGTCATATCAATTAAGGGAAAGAAATCCTGAAACATTGGAACAAATGCAAAGTAATGTTGTTCGTGTAGAAGCCAATCTATTAGCTAAGAAAGCTAGGATGAGAAATGAAAAAAGAGTTGTCATTAAAGAGATAACTTCCACTTCTGACGGTAAAATAGATAGTTGAGCAAAGAGTGTAGAAAGAATAATGGTTAGATTAGAAAAGATGGAAAGAAAAACTCAGTGGGAGAATCAACAACCACCCCCAATAAGAAACCCCAACTTCAAGAAGAATCCTAACACTGGAAATAATGTTATACTAGATCAACAAATTAGACCACCCTTCCAAGAAAACTATGCTGATGGTTCACAAAACCATGAGGGAGAGGATGATACCCAGATAAACTTATTAGGGATAAAAAATGAAGATATTTTTCTTACTCAAGAAGAACAAGAATTGTACATGTTGCAACAATTGCAATTAAAATCTGGAGAGTCTTTTGACTTTAAATAGGGCTATGAATCTGCCATATATGAGGTTCACAAACAATATAGCCTAAGAAGTAAAAAGAATAATGAAATTCCCACTAAGATCAATCCAAACCCAAACTAAAAAGATAACAGAAGCTCCTGTAACCAAAGTCATGCAAATCCTCACTAGGGGAAATCAAGAGACTTCTAGCCCAAAAATTGTAGATATAACTTCATCTGAAACTCAAACTGAAACTGTTACTCAAATAATTCCAAATAAGATAAATTCAAAACAAAATCGTTGAAACACAGACTGAAGTGCCTAGTACTGAAAAATAATATAAAAACACACAGACCACATTTGCTAAGGAAGATCTCATCCAATAAAGCAAAACTCAATTGCCATTTAACATTAAGACTGAGATAACAAAATTGAAAATATCAGTTCCTTTGACCGAGCTAGTGAAAAATGTATCCTATAGATCACATATCAGTGAAACATTAAATATAGGTGAAGGAGAGGATGTTGTGAATTTGAATGTGATCAACCCGAGTTATTGTTTGGTCCTAAAGTAAATGATACACACTAGCAAGGGGGTATCCCTCCTCTCTACATTAGCTTGAACATTCATGACAAAATATTACATAATGCTATGTTAGACTCAGGGGCATCCCATAACTTAATGCCAAAGGAAATCATGGAGAGACTAAACTTAGATATCGCTAGACCATACAAGGACCTCTTTTCCTTTGAATCTAGCCAAGTTAAATGCCTCGGCCTTATCAAAGATTTGTGTGTAACTCTAGTCCAGTGCCCAGCAAAGAGTATTCTCATGGACATAGTAGTTGCTGACATCCCACCCAAATATGGAATGTTGTTATCTCGCTCATAGGGAGAAAAATTGTAGGGATCTTTACAATTAGATATGTCATATGCCACCATCGCTGTTTTTGGTCAACAATGAAAATTTTATAGAGAGACCTTGATGAAATACATGGTGAGTAGTGCAGAAAAACCACATAATTTTCCAAAATACTCCATGCATTCTGATATGGACTCTTTCATATTGTATAATTCAGACCATGACAAAAAGGAAATCACGGTTGTAGAAGAAAAATACAAAACACTTGATAGTGAAAACATTTTTCATGAGTCTATATGGCATTTGGATTTTGATGGATTTGTGAATAGACTAGGAGCAGGTGCAGGAGTGTGGATTCACAACATGGAAAACAATCATTCTGAGGGTCATGCATTTATATTAAACTTTAAATGCACAAACAACATGGCAGAATATGAAGCTCTAATCTTAGGACTACAAATGGTTAGAAAACTTGGAGCCAAGAGAGTTTCTATAATGGGAGACTCATAATTGATTATTAAATAAATCAAAGGTGAATACTCTGTAAATAATCTCAGACTGAACCAATATACAGAGATTGTCCTAGATTTGATTAAAAAAAAATTGTTAACAGACTTTGCTGCCATTCCTAGAAAATAGAATATGCAAGCCCATAGTCTGGCCACTTTTGCTAGTACCTGCAAATTGTCTTTTCAGCCCAACCACCAATACGCTGCAAAAGTGAGACATAGGCCTGTCATTCCTGACAATTTGAAATATTGGCAGATTTTCTCACAAGATTCTCAAATTTATGATATCATGAATGGTGAAGGTGAGTTTCAAAATTGTAATATAGATACAGATTGTACAGTAGACAATGACATAGATAGTGGGATAGATGTAAATATTTTAGAGATAGGTAAACCCACTAATTTCACTTAAATAGAAATAGATAACTTAGAAAATGCAGAAATAAAAGAAATAATGAATGATGATCCTAAAATTCTAAACCTTAAAAATAATTTTTTGCCTAAGGGATTAGTCCCCTTAGAGGATTTGTTTGATTCAAATGATGTAGCTAGAAAACCAAAAAGGAGCCTTTAAGAGCAGATATAAAAGAATGTAACATAAGAACTGAAGAAAGACTTAAGTTCATTAAAATATCAAAAGCCTTACCTCCAAATGAAAAGGTTAAATATATAAGTCTGTTCAAAGAGTTTCAAGTTGTCTTTGCCTGGAGTTATGAAGACCTAAAGTCTTATGACACTAGCATAATTCAACACAAGATACCTATCAAAGAAGACCATAAACCTTTTAAACAGAAACTTAGGAGAATTAATCCAGTTCTTATGTCATCAATTGAAAAGGAAGTGAAAAGGATGTATGGTGCCCAAATCATAGCTCCCATTAGGTATTTAGATTAGGTCTCAAACTTAGTCACTACTAGGAAGAAAATAGGAGAAATTAGACTCTTCGTTGATTTCAGAAATCTGAACAAAGTCTCATTGAAAGATAATTATCCTCTCCAAAAAATTGACCATATTCTTCAGAGGTTAGTAGGCTCATCCAGAATTTCATTGCTTGATGAATTTTCTGGATACAACTAGATCTTATTTCAACCAGAGGACCAAACAAAAATTGCATTTACTACTCCTTGGGGTACTTTCATGTATTTGAAAATTCTTTTTGGATTAATGAATGCAAGAGCAACATTTCAAAGAGTTATGGATATAGCTTTTGCCAAAGAAATCCATGACTTCCTAGTTGTTTACCAAGAGGACATCACAGTTTTTTCCAAATCTGATAATGAACATCTAGATCACCTGAGAAGAGTTTTCATTAAATGCAGAAAATTTGGTATTTCATTAAATCCCAAAAAGACACTCTTTGGTCTAGAAGAAGGTAAACTCTTGAGACATATAATATCCAAAGATGGAATTGGAATAGATCCTGCTAGAATAGAGACTATATTGACCATCACTCATCCTAGAAACATCAAAGAATTATAGTCATTTTTAGGCAAAATAAATTTACTTAGGAGATTCATTTCAAACCTAGTAGAATTAATTAGAGAACTAAAAAACATGTTAAGGAAAGATTCAGCACTTAAATGGACTGTAAAGGCTAAACAATCTTTTGAGGCCATCAAAGAAGCCCTTACCAAAACTCCAATCCTCATAAGTCCCGATTTTCAGAAAGATTTTATAATTTTTTTTCTTTTGCTTCAGAACATACTATTGCAGCAATCTTGTTGCAAAAGAATGATCAAGGTTATGAGCAACCAATTGCATTTTTCAGTAAATCTTTAAGAGATGCAACACTAAAGTACACCATAATGGAAAAACAAGCACTAGCTTTAGTGCAGGCTATTAAAGATTCCAAAGTGTACATCTTGTATTCACACATCGTTGCCTATGTTCCAAATTCAGTAGTAGAGGACATTTTGACACAAAATGGGCCTGAAGGAAAAAGAGGCAAATTGATTGCCACTATTTTGGAATATGACATAGAAATAAAACCTACAAAACTTATCAAATGCCAAGGTTTAGCCAAACTTATGGTTGAATCAAACTGTCAAACCTTAGATATAAATTTCATTGGTGCCCTAAATGATCAGGAAGAGATGGCGACTCCACAGATCAGTGAAGTTTTTACAGATTCACCTTGGTATGCAAATATCATATTTGTTTTACTAAACTTACAAGATCCTCCTAGTTTATCTAGAACTAAACCTAGATTTTTTATAATGAAATCATTGAAATATTGTATCATAGATAATGCTTTATTTTGGAAAGACAATGGTGGTATTCTATTAAATTGTTTACTAAAAGATGACACTGATAAATTTATGCAATAATTTCATGTAGGAGATTGTGGAGGACACTTGTATTAGAAAACAACTGCCGATAAGATCTTCAGGTTTGGTTTTTACTGGCCCACTCTTTTTGTAGATGCCAAGAAACATGTGACCTCATGACATAAGTGCCAAATATTTGAGGGTAAAAGGAAGTTTTTACCTTTACCTCTCAAACCCATATCCACAAAAGTGTCATTTCAACAATGGGGTTTAGACTTCATTGGGAAAATTCACCTAGCCTCCTCAGCTCAGCATAAATAGATTTTGACAGCGACCAATTACTTTACCAAATGGATAGAAACCATCCCTTCTAGACAAGCCACAAACTCTATCATTATCTCATTCCTTGAAAGCAATATCCTGTCAAGATTTGGATGCCCCCACAAGCTCATTACTGATAATGCAACTGCTTTTTAAATCCAAGAAAATGGTAGACTTTTGTAAGAAATATTACATCACCCTGGGCCATTCCACTCCCTATTACCCTCAAGGTAATGGACTTGCAAAATCCTCTAACAAAAGCCTTGTCAATATCATTAAGAAACGGCTAGAAGACAACAAAATTTGGTCAATGCCTTATGGGCAAACAGACTAACTACTAAAAATTCCATTGGTACATCTCCTTATCAGTTGGTATATGGTATGGATGTTATTTTTCCATCCTCTTTAGGAGTACCAGTGATGAAAATCATCCAAGAGTTGTTGGTAGAACCAAATGATATCCAAAGAAGGATAAGGCAATACACTTGCAGCAAACCAGAGAAGAAGTCTATGTCAAATCACAAGTAATCCAGGGTAAAATCAAAAAGATTTTTGACAAAAAGACTAAAGTTGATGATTTTTACATAGGTGACAAAGTACTTAAATGGGATTCTAGAAGAGAAGACAAGGGAAAACATGACAAATTTGATTTCCTATGGCAAGGCCCTTATATCATTTATGGTTACAGAGGTAACAATGCATTTTTCTTTAGAGAGTTAGATGGAACAGATTTACCGGGAGGACCTATCAATGGTAGAATGTTGAAGCATTACTTGTCCACAGATTAACAATAGTTCACTTTACGTTAATCATTGTATATAACATTGCAGAGTTTAGATTGGATTGGATGGTAATCTTTTGAAGTTGAATGCCGGAGAGAAGGCCCTAAGCTTTGAAGGGTTCACCATCATAAGTATGAACTAAAGCATAATCGCAAAAGAACAATTTACAAGTTAACCTCAGTCATAGTTTCATAGGCTACTAATCTTAAAGTTCTTGACATTTCACCAGGAAATGCCATCCCCATGTGGAGCCACTGTTAGGGTCCTATAATAATAGGATTCATAATTTTGAATTGGCTATGGTTAGTCTTGTAATATTGTACATACTTTTGCTTTCTGCAAAATGTTTTCCATATTAAAAATTAAAAAATGTAAAAAGGGTATGACCTAAAAGAATAATCAAAGGACAAAAAGAAAGAGAAAATGATCAAAAAAGTGAAAATATGAACAACAACAAAAAAAATGAATAAAACAGATCATGAAAGTGTGCAAATTCAAATGGCACTACTTTTTACTTTACTATGCAAAATAAGGTTGTGTGCAGCTTGTTAGAAATGCCACAATCCATGATGGTCAAATAGCTTAATCTTGACTCATTCATGCTTTAAATTTCATGTTGATACATAGAGATTGAAGATCTAGCCAAATATTTAACTTTGACATATCAGTAGTTAGATAGAGAATAAAAATGAGTTGATCAGCTTAATCTGAGCCATTGGAAGTTATAAGATTAGAATTAGATAGTTTGTTTGTAAAAAGAAAAGGGAATAAAGAGTCAGCAAGCTCAAATGCACCCAATAAAGTGAAGAAAAAATGTTAAGATAAATAAAGGGTAGGTAGAAGAAAGGTTGCAAATGTACAAGGTTGTTGAGTCAAAAGCATATTTATCATGCTTAATCCTATGTTTCATGTACAGGAGGATTCATGAGAAAGAAAGGATATTTACAAGCTAGTTTAACTAACTTCCCCTCATTTCGTTATACCCCACATGCTTATTTGTTAATTTCCCCATTATCATTTTATTAGTTATAAATCCCCTTTTCCTTTCATTTTGACCCTTACCCCTTGGTTTCACACATTTCCTTAGTAATTACCCCTCAAAAATCATCCCCCTACCCAAAACCCCTTTTCCCTAGTGTGAAACCCATTTCCCATTGTAAATATTACCTTCCTCCCTTGTTAATTTCCCTATTTCCCTTCAAAAATCCATAAAACCCCCTTATCCTAAGTTTTTATCCCCCCACATTATCAAGTTAATTTCCCCATTTTATATTCCCCCGACAAACCCTTTTTTAACCCACCAACCCTTGATATGGTTAAAAAACCCTGCCACATAACCCCTGGTCCCACTTTATTAACCCGCTATTTATATTTAATCCCGACCTTATACACTAATTAATTACAATTTGTTGTAATTAAACCTTGGGCCCCACAAATCCCTTTCTCGATTCCCTTCGTGCAACTTAACCATGCGACAGTTGTCTGATCTCCTACCCCCAAATCCAACGATGTGCATCCATATTGCGCAAGTTCACCGTCCGACCGATAGCAACCCGAGAGCACGTGAGATTCTCGGTTTTGCCTAGACGTTGTTCTACTACGTAGCGGCCCTAGACTAGATCGCATGCTTGCGAAAAATATTACCTGCCCTCCAAAAGCGGTGCGATGGCCCAGAAATCCACCTCCCTGCCCAAGTCAAAAAACTGCCCACTATTCATTTATACTTTATGTGCCAAAATGTGATTACTGGTTAAAAAGCTGGAAGAGCCCCAATTTGCTCTTTTCGCTTGTTTTTCACTGCAACTGCTGCTCAAGCCATTTGCGACACCCTAAACTCGAAAACAACCGAATTGACCACTGTTTGTTGCCTAAAGAAGCTCCGGGTACCCAATTCAAGCAACCAGTTCACAATTGAAGCCATCGTACCTTCTGTATTCACCATTGAACCCAGTTTGCAAGCCAGACCACCAATTTCCAGGTATTCTTGGGAAAACCAGAACGACCCTTCAATTTGAAAACACACAATCTAATTGAAAGCTTAATTAATTGAAATAAATTAAGAAATTTGCCTAAATTGAAGACAAGCGTATTTGTATACCCCAAACCCTCCTTTTACAGTTTGTAATTGCTCACTCACTGTACCACAAACTCATAAAACCTCACTTCTAGAACCTCTACAAGCCTAATTCATATCTTTAAACATAGTTATGGCTTCCCAAACCTCCCTAGACGTGAGACCTCTACAAACTTTTCACCTGGACATCAACCACCTTGCATTAGCATACAAAGATTTTCAAATAAAGGATACAGACTCCCCTGCCTACCTCCTAAAGCTCCACTGCTAGAGTAAGGACAAATTCTTAAACCAGAACGGTGACATCCACCTTTGGGAATCTAATTTGCCCAAATATTTGTTTCCAGAAGTACACCCATTCCCAGACATCATCCATTTCTGTCATGCTTGCTATGTTCCTAGCCAAAGAGTTGTTGTCACCCCTAACCAGCAAGTGTTACTTACCATCACTACAGAATCTATTAACCAAATGCTTCAGGTCCAACCAAGCCCTAATGAGACCCCACTATCTATTGGAGACTTGTTGGACCTATATGTCAAGTTAGACCTAACCAAAATAGCCCAAATTTTCAAACTTTCATCATAGAGGAATGCCATACTCCCACAGATAGTCCCCCTTATGCTGCTACCATTTTTTTTCAGAAAGGGGCAAACAAATTATTACCATGCTCTCTTGCATCTTAGGATATACCACAAATGAGCATGTGGATGAGGTTGTCTTGGCCTTTCTTTCCATCTTTAGCCCAGGCAAGCCTCCTGCTGTTATTTATAACTATGCTCAGTTCATTGCAGACATGATGCATGAACAATTCACCAGATTACCTACTGAAAGAGTCTTCAAGTACTCTTTTGTATTATTTCATATGTTCTTGTATTATCAATCAGATAAATTCCTCGTCGGCACTTAAAAGTTGGATACCAAGGGAAATAAAAATCAGTTATTTATTGGACACCCTTGATCCAAAAGTATTCCACTGCATTCACTTATAAGGACTTCATTGATTCATGTGTCCATCTAGTCATGAATATGCTAACCAGTAGCCCTCAACCTAGAATCAGCCAAGAGATCAAAAGGGTGTTACAGTTGGTCAAGAACAGTAAGGTGGGAGACTGGTATCTGTACCAGAACCACATAAAGATTAGAATTTATGGATGCCAACTTGCCCCTTACAAACTGCCCAAATACCTCCCTATGAGGATATTTGCACTGGAATATTTTAGACAGATCATCAATTCTGATGAGGTCAACTTCCTAGCAGCTAGGAAGAAAACCCAATTCAAAATGAAAAATCAATTAGGCCCCTTCATTTGTAATAACAGAGACGCTGGACTAGAAGCAGACAAGATGTTACAACAAATGAAGTTCAAAAACAACTTTATGTGGCAGTATGACCCTTATGGAGTCATAAATAAGCTGAGAATTAAGGTCAAATTGGGACCTTTCATCCACTATTCTAGACCAAATATTGAGAGGTTTGCCAACTAATCAGAATGGTTGGAAACCACTCTAATTGACATGGATAGCGCAGTAGTGGATGTAGAAAATACACTGATTGATGTAGAGAAACAAATTGATGAAAGTTCTTTCCTGCAGGTTCCAGAACTTGAGGAACCCATGAATATTTCTCCTATTTTACAGACCCTAGCAAATGAGGAGAGAAACCCAAAGAAAAAGAGGGAAGAGGGTTCCAGTTCTGCTATGGAAACCACAGATGAGCAGTTTGAGCTCAGGAAAAGGCCCAAACTGAATCTTGTGAATGAACAGGAAGAAACCATTGAATCAATGGAAATCATTGACACTAATACAATGGTGGAAGGAAGCAAAAGCATAGTTGCTTCAAGAGAAACACAACAGCCTTCAACATCTAACACTCAACTAATTGAGAGACAGCTCAGTGTTGAGGTTTTATTCTTTCACTAGGCCAGCAGATAGAGAAAAATACATCAAGGACAGATACAAGGAAATCAAAATGAGAAATGAAAAGTTGAAGGTTGAAACATATGCTCAGTACTTCAAGCATAGACCAGCAAATCAAAGCAGGTTGATGTCAGCTTTTGACATCAAAGCAGGAAAAATGCAGGTGTCCTTCATGCAGCCAAAGACATCAGTTGACCACAGAAAAACAGACTTTGAGGTGTTGGCCAAGGATGTTCATCCAATTAACCAGATTGAATTCCACAAGCAGGCAGGAGAGATGATCTACTCCACCTTGACAAGAAAGCCCGTGGTTGCACATAAGTTGCAGAGTTCATTAGACAACATTACAACCCAATACAAATTCGAAAAGGCCTCCTCACATGGCAAGGACAATAGGATCAAGTCATTGGAGGACTTGGTAATTGAACTGGGACATGATCCCAATGACATCAAGGCTATTGAAAAGTTGATCAAGAAGAAGAATGAGGACATTACAGCTCTCAAAAACAACTAAAACTTCCTCATTCAGAGGACCCACAACAAAAAGAGGTCCTGGAGAGCCAGACACATCAAGAGGGGATGATGGACCTGGTTTTACAATTAAAGGATCAATTGAAGGAAATGGAAAAGGAGTTAGATATCTTGATACATTTAAAACAAGCTAGTCTTGAGACTGCCCCTCCCACTGTTATCCCAACAGTTACTACTACAGTACCTTCCACTTTGGCAACATCATTAGATCCTACAGTCCAATGGCTACGACACTGTCAGCTTCTACAACGTCTACATCAGCAACAGGGTCAACAGGTGATGAAGCTAGCAAATTGGTCAAGGCAATGGAAGACATGTCCATTCTAACCACAAAAATGAACAAGCTGAAAGAAAAGGTGACCAGTCTAGAGACTAACTATAAGCTTGCACAGATTATGCACAAAGAAGAAGTGCAGAAAGCAACCAAGATGAATGAGAGAATCAAAAGCTTGGAGAAGGAATTGACTTTAAAGGAACCCCTTGGACAGGCTAAGGAACAATTATGGGTCAATATAATTGACTTTGTCAATGATATTTGGCCATCCATTCAAGTAATTTTTGAACAGATTGACTTAGTGAAGCAGGTTACAGAAGCCATACAAAGAGTAAAAACAGAACTGGGAGACATGCCTGAGGAAGCAACAAATATCATTCACTTCCTCAACTCCAAAAACAAGTATGAATGACAGGAGCTGGAGATACCTAATAGGACAAGTACAATATTAGAAGTAAAAAAGGTCTTCACCAAAAGAAACTTAATGCTAAACCTGGAAGATAAGTGCCAAACCATGCAACTGACTATAGACAGATTCATGGTTAAATTTGAAGTTTTGAGGCAAAAGGTTCTGCCAAATCCCTTAGTAATAAATGATAAATTAATGCCACAGGAGAACAACAATAGAAGAATTAGAGAAGTGGCCAGAGATCAGGTAAATACTTCATCTATGAAGGGGATGCCTACTGGAAACGTCCTATACCAGACTTTTGAGAACTTGGTTTACCTCGAGCATGAGGTAAAACAAATTTTTGTAAATAAGCCCACTTTTGCCAAGTACAAGGAGGCAGATAAAATTTATAGGAAGATGGTAAATATCCAATTACCAGATGCAAAAGCATGGGAGAAATTGAATGACTTACTGTAAAAATTCACAGTGAAATGTAAAATGCACAGTAAGAGTGATAAAGAATAGTAAAGGATAATGACAGGCCAGCAAGATGAAAGAGTATCAGGTACAAGTGCATCAGTTGAAAGATCAGAGTAAAAAGAGCATTCAGCGTGAAGACCAACAACAAAGCAGAGAATAAAAAGGAAAATATCAAAGCATAAAGACAACACAACCTAATAAACAGGGACAACATACATAATTTGAACATTTGTCTCTATCTTCTTGCATGAAGATATTGCTTTCTCCTAGATTAATCCCAAGACAGTTTAGAATATTTTGTAAATTATTTTTGTATAAATACTTCATAATTCGAAGTATTGAGTGTGGATTGCTATACATTTGTAAAATTATTTTGATCATAAACCTAAGAGTTATTGTACCAATTTTTCAAGTCAGTAGACTGGACCAAGTAATAAAGAGATTATATTACAAGATTCATGTGTTGAACTATTACATTGAAGTATTTTCTTTGTCAAATTTGTTATTTTCTTATGTTTTTGACAAACTTGAATGTTATCGAAAGTTAAATGGATTAACTGTAAATTTATCTCAGAATTTGTTTAAGTACATTATGTTTTGAACAGTTGATCATTTCCATGTTTTCTTCCGATATCTGAATCTGAGAATCCTTAATTGCTCTTCCATCCCGGTTGACTTCTTTCACTTTCTTCATAATCCGACCTAAGGAACCCTTAATTGCTCTTTGGATTCGATTGAAAACCACTTCACCATCCAGCCTTGAGATCTGAAGTAACTCTGTTATCTTGCCCTGTAGACATTGTTTTTAGAACTTGATCCAATCCTGTTTGCCTGATATTTGAACCCATAGCCCAATGGTAAAAGACACCCGTCTTCCCATTAAGTAAGCGATCCCACCACCAAATCCAAATCAAAACCCAAGTACAATCATAGCGAGTCTAAAATCAATTAACTAAATAAAGTTAAAACATAAAGAGAGAGCCCTCTCTGAGCATTAAGAAGGTTAAATCCTAATCTCCAAAGTAGGTTTGTGGTTACCTCTAATCATTTCTTTCTAATCAACTCTAGAGAAATATTGGAGCGATAACAGCATCTACGAGGATTTATCAAGTTGATAGGGTATTATCACAAGTTTGTTAAGAATTATGGGAGAATAGCAGCACTTCTAACAATGTTATTGAAGAAATATGCATTTTCATGGACTCCAAAAGCAACGAAAGCCTTTGAACATCTTAAAGAGGCAATGTGCCAAGCACCAATCTTAGGTACACTGGACTTTACAAAACCTTTATTGTGGAATGTGATGCCCCAGGAAATGGAATTGGTGTTGTTTTAATTCAAGAAGAAAGACCCATTGCTTTCGAAAGTCATCAAATCAAATGAAAGTATTTACACAAAGCTATTTATGAGAAGGAAATATTGGCAATACTACATGCACTTAAGAAATTGCGACCCTACCTAATAAGAAGACACTTCAAGGTAAAAACAGATCATGATAGGCTTAAATACTTTTTAGAACAAAGATTATCTTCAAAAGAGGAGCAAAAATGGGTCACAAAGATGTTGGGTTATGACTTTGAAATTATCTACAAAAAAGGAAAGAAAAATGTTATGGCAGATGCACTCTAAAAAAAGGATGAAGATGTGGAAGCATTTGTTTGCCCCATTTCTATTATCCAACCAGATTGGATAAATGAAGCAAGGGATGAATGAAACAATGACGAGTAAGTGTGGGCACTCATTCAAAAGATACAACAAGATCCCAGTACATCCGATACATTTAGCTGGAAAAATGATTCGTTATGGTACAAGGATCGGTTATAACTATGTAAGAATTCCCAACTCAATCAAAAGATTCCTAGGGAATTGCACTCAGGATTTCTAAAAACCTACCACAGGGTTAAGAAGGATTTTTTTGGGATAGCCTTAAATCAAATATTCATTTGTGGTGGAATGTTTGGTTTGCCAACAAAATAAAGTTGAAACAATTAATACTCCAGGACTATTAAAACCTTTATCCATTCCAAGCCAACGTTGGGAGGAGGTTTCAATGGATTTTATCACAAGTCTACCCAAATCCAAAGGAAAGAGTGTTATCATGGTGGCAGTTGATAAACTTACCAAGTATGCACACTTTTGTGCATTATCTCATCCATTTTAGCAAGTACAGTTTCTACTGCATTTATGGAAACAATTTAAAAGCTACATGGAAACCCAAAGATTATTGTAAACCACAGAGATCCCATTTTCACTAGAAATTTTTGGATAGAAATATTTTCTTGTCTTGGTACTCAGTTAGCTCATAGCTCATCTTATCATCTTCAATTTGATGGGCAAACTGAGATAGTAAACAAATGTTTGGAATGATATCTTCATTGCTTTGTCTCTGATAAACAGACACAATGGGTCAAATTGTTGCCTCTAGCTAAATGGTGGTATAACACTTCCTTCCATACGGCAACAAAAATGACCCCATTTATGGCACTTTATGGATATCATTCACCATCCATCACATCATATTTAAGAGAAAATTCTAAGGTTCAAGCAGTGAAAGTTCACATCGAGCATCAGCAACAAGTTTTCCAACTCTTAAAAGATAACTTCACCTTGGCGCAGAATAGAATGAAACACCAAGCAGATCAACATCACAGCGAAAAAATTTTGATGTAGGTGATTGGGTATTCTTATGGCTACAACCATATAAACAAATGTCCTTCAAGCAAGCTAAGAAGAATAATAAATTATCACCAAAGTATTATGGTCCGTACAAGGTGATGCAAACAATAGGTACTAAGGCATACAAATTGGAGCTTCTTGCAGCTTCCCGAGTGCACCCAATTTTCCATGTTTCATGCTTAGAAAAGGTTATAGGTGACAAGCTTCCAATTCAAACAATATTGCCCGAACTTGATAAGGAAGAAAAATCATATTGGCACTTGAAGCAGCGAAAGAAACAAGGACTCAACAGCTACAAAATCAATCAATTTTAGAGTATCTCATCAAGTGGAAGAACTTACCCATTGAAGATTCCACATGGGAGGATGAGAATTTTATACAGAAGCATCCAGAACTATTCAAGCGTTGAGGACAACACTCTTTTGAAGAAGAGGGGCATGTTAGGTCCCTATAATACTAGTTATTCCCCCATTACTATTGTTGTTGTATACCTTATTGTTATTGTTGTGCCCCTATTGTCTCTATATTGTTATTATTGTGCCCCATAGAATCTCACTATTGTTATTTTTGTGTCTTTATATTATTATTGTTAGGTCAACTTGGTTATATTGTGACCCCTTAGACTCCTATATATAGAAAGGAGGTTTTTTTCATTTGAATCATAATAGAATTGTTCATGTGTGTAATGTAAAGGAGGTTGCCCCTCAAAGAGGCTGAATTCTAAGACACTGATCTATCTTTTCTATTTTTTTGTGAGCTGGTTTCATAACACTCTGTCAAGATTCTATTAATACTGCTTCAAGCGAGTGTTTTTCTATATTAATTGAAGTGCATTTCTCACATAGGAATTCCTCTTGGAACTGTTCAACCTTTGTGATTGCTGGCTTTTTCCTTTTGTGCGGTTGTTATCACCATCCACAAACATTTTGGAGGTTCCCCTCCCTCTACTGCAGTACTAGTGGAGCACAATGTGTCATGTTGGGTGCATTCAATATTATCTAGAAGCAATCGAATTGGTACAAGGTGAGTATTCTCTATATCATTTCAATTTGTAGTGTTGTTTTTGGGATAACAATGCAGAATGTTCTGGTCTTTGAAGCAAAAATTCAAGATGGATTTGAGGCACATAAACGAGCAATGTGTTGCCATATGAGGTCTCTAAAAGACAATTAAGGATACAGGAAATCATTTCCTTGGAAAACAAACAGGACATTGCTGAGGGTCAAGAAGAAAATTGGGACAAGAAAATAGCTCTATCAATGAAAACAATGCGTCACCAAAACTAGGACATTGTGGAGCTGAAAAGGGAATGTGCCTTGCTCAGATGCAACCATGAATTACTGGAATATGGCACATCTCTCAATTGGATCTTCAAGTAACAAGGAAGCTAAAATAGTTCAGGAAGATCTTGCTGACACGGAAGTGGAATCTGTTGGTCAGAGCCCAGTAAGCACAGACTTCAAGCTTTATTGACTCAGACTGTTCTTTAGTGTTTTTTTATGTATTTCAAAATATGCCTTTTATTAGGTGTTTATATCCAAATATACACATAAAGGAGCAAATAGGATATTGGAATAGTATACAGAATTTTAGACAGTAATTCAACATCTTGATTAAACTTATTTTGAAAAGCATGTATTTAAGATGTAATAGTATGTTGACTAACACAATTGAATCCTGCTAATTAATTAATAATGTATATATATATATATATATATATCTATAAACGCTAAAAGTATTCATATAAATATAACATATTTAGACTTCACTCACAATCAATGAATTGAATATTGAACATGAGGCAGCAATCCAATCACTGTTGCGGCGACGTGAATTGACAGTATAAGTCCATCGTTACGTGTATATGCACAAATATATTCCACAAAAAAAATTGTTGTTATTTGGATTAAGACACATACATGATAAAAGGGAATTGTGGACTGCCACAATAACGTACGCCACGTTTTCTAGGATTATATATATATCAATAGAAAATAAAGATGATGTGCACGGCCCTCACTACCAGTCTGCGAGAACACCGAGTAGCAACCCACGGTAAACAATTATAATGACAACCATAACAACATTTAGTAAGAAGCATTTTATGCTACATTATTTATCATATTCTTATTAGTAAAAACGTAGTCACAATACAGAGGAAACCATTATTTTCTACCAATGGCAGCACCAGGTTACAAGACTTGAGATGGCCCAAACTTATGCAGGGAAACGATAAGCAATAAAAATGATGTGCTATTCTAAAAATCAGCTCCTAGTCCAGAACTCAAAAAGCTCTATGTATGTTCACATTGTGAAGGGGTGTGTGAGAGAGATAGGGTGTGCATGTGTGTGAGAATGTTAAATTTCAAAAAATTACGGGTGTACATTCATTTGATCAAATAGAATTACCAGTGTGTTCATGTCTGTTGTTTTACATTAATACAAAGCTAACCCCAGACCCACCAACAAACACACGCACACACAAATCTTGTTCCATAGGGGCCAGCATGTATCCAAATATTTCATTTTCCTTTTTTCTCTCTTTTTAGGTTGGGGAAGAAGCTAATTCTGCAACTGAATCAGATGCTTTGAATGAATTTTAACATCGTTAATATTTTAAAATGAAACAAGCGTAGAATTCCATGAACTGAAATTCTAAATACTAAATCAGTTTCTGTGATCTAATATCAGCATATCCACCATGGAGGTAATTGAGAATTGAATTAAGTGTAGGAATACATATATTTAAACTTGCTGCCTACATGAAAATACAAGAATGAGTTCTTAGAAACAAATTCTAGTATTGTCATTTCTGCCAAAGTTTTGGCATACTAGGATGGAGATCTGCTTGCTATGCTGCTAGGATTAGTATCTTGCCTTGTTCAAGTTTTCTAGTACTCAACATATTTGCATGAAAATAGCTGAAGCCTGAAAATAATCATTTTGCTAGATTTCCAACAATCTCCTTTAAGCGGTGAGGATCAGCTCCTACAAGATCAGCAACTTTTTCCCCATTTTTGTAAAAGTGAAAGGTTGGCTGCAAAACAAAGATCAACAACAAATCATAAGTATTTCTCTTTTGCTGGGATCTAATCAACCACAAATGGCCTTAAAGATGACAAGAAAACAAAATGTGACTTGTGACCACAGGGACAATACACAAACATCAGCAGGCATCCAATGATCTTAAAACACAAAATTCATGAAACAGAGTGAGATATGGGTAGATGCTCATTCAAATCGTGCAGGCTAGGACTCTAATAAAAAAATAATTTGTGGGATTACAACAATTCTTCGTATCAGCAACTGATGGATGCTATAAACTCTTAAAACATCACAAATGAGTTTCGTCATGTATAACATCTTGGTTCCAGCATCTTGAGGCGGTAAAAATTGAACAATGACTTCATCCAATCAAATATTATTTGACCAATGTTAAATACATTAGGAAAAACTATATCAAGATTCATTTTTAGTGAACAGCAAAAGTCCACCATTTCCCAAGATACTGACACAGCAGCAAAGGATATTTTTAAGCTACATAGTTTAGTGTAGGAAAAATGTATATTTAGATAGACGAGAAAGAAACTAATCAACCATGACCCTTTCATAAAAAACATCCATGATGTAATTATCACATACCATACTGTACCTAATGACTGAATATCATCCCCAACAAATCCTGCTATGACATAACTTCTCTAGCACAGAATAATATCCAACTGTCCATAGGTCATTGCACCAACAGAATTTTAATATGATCAAGATTAAATACCGAAATTTACAATTCCCCTGAAGATTGACAGGTTGCAAAGGATATATTTAAGTTGCAGATTTATAGATATTTCAAAAAAATAAATGCTGTGATTGAAAGACATTGGATTTCAAAATAAGAGACTGATCAGCTATGACACCATACTATATATTTGCCACATGCTAAATTGTCCTTATTACTAATAAAATTGGACCCAACATTACCCACTGTTATGAATTGTGGATTTCACTGCACTGCAATTGTTCAATTTCTAATACCAGACAGATTTATTTTCTCACAGCAATTAATTTATACCCAGCAAGTTATTTATTTACACAAATAATTACTGAATCACCAATAAATAAAATCACTGGTATTTTTAACTTTTAAAATTAAATATATGCAGCGAAAATAAACCAGAGAGATCAATCACACATTGCAAAATTAAATCACCCACAACAATTTTCTGTCATTTAATTATCTTGAAAATCTGGGTTTTTCAACCCACAGATACAAGGAAAAATATAAAATCCCGGAACCTGTAACTCGGCTCCCATGAAATGAATTCAGCCCAAGGAACTCGGCCTCTAGGAAATTAGCCTCCGGAAGAAATTGGCCCAAATACTCAACCAACAACTCAACTTGTGTCCCCCTTGCATGCCACTAATGTGCACTAGGGAAAACTCAGCCCTCCAGCAACCCGACCTCCTCCAGATAAAATCGATCTCCTTCCGGCAACTCAGCCCTGCAATCTCCTCTTACTCGGCCCTCATGGATTCACCCCAAAGTTCAAACGATTCACACTTCTCCTTCTCTGTGCTCCTGGGCCACAGAGCCACTTGCACTTTGAGAAAATCCATCTCTCTGAATGATGACTCAATCACACACTTGTGTCTTCACCTCCTTGCTAGGCTCCCTTTATAATCTTCATTGACTCCAAATCCCTAACCCCAATCTCCATTCTAGAACCATCTTGGAGATCAACGGTTGATACTATTTCTAAGTCAGTTAAATAATTAAATTATTTATCACTCAATAGACCACAATAATTAATTCACTTTAATTATTGTAAATTTCCTAAGTTAAACTTTGGAAAGGAGACATGAATCATTTCACCAAGAAAGCACCTAGAAGAAGCAAATAATGTCTTCCACATGCTAAGACACCGTGCTATATAGGAGACCTTCCGAAGCTACCACTAGCTTCAACAGCAACAACAATCCAATTGTATGCATGTCATTGCCCTAGCAGAATTTCAAATGTCAAACTTTAAACACAAAAACTCTAACACATGGATATCAATCCTAAGCCAAAATACCAAACCAGGTGTTCAACAAGGATACCCATTATCATGACTTTTCATTCCAATAAAATGTTAATAGACTGCCAACCAATTGGTGATTACCCTTCTCACAATGAATCCTCAAGTATGTGAGAGCCAACTGCTGAAATCGTTAGTAGATCTATGGCAATATTTTCAACAAACATTGATCCGATCATAAAACCAGTAGATTTATAACAACCCTTAACATAGATCAAAAAAAGATTATTTTACATACATATCTTCATCCAAGAACAACCAATCACACAAATAGAGCTAAATACCACAGGTAGAGTGAATTGTTTAGAGGTGCCCTTCCACAAAAAGAAGGAATGAATTCACTTGAATGAAATGATAAAAAAGAAGAATCTTAGCATTTATACACATCCTTTATGGTTAGGGCACTTACCCCAAGAGAGTGCCACAACTAGAGTGAATTGTTTAGACTCTAGTGGTACCCTTCCACAAAAATAAGGAACGAATTCACTTGAACAAAATGATACAAATGAGGAATCTATCTTAGTATTTATACACATCCTTAATGGTTAAGGCACTTACCCCAAGAGGGTACCACAGGTAGAGTGAATTGTTTAGAGGTACCTTTCCACAAAAAGGAATGAATTCACTTGAATGGAATGATACAAATGAGAAATCTATTTTATTTATACACATCATTTAGGGTTAGGGCGCTTGCCTCAAGAGGGTGACTAGGCCGACCTAGTCAAATATAGAAAGCACAATAAATGGGTTAGTTAGGTACCTATAGGCAAGCCCCGTAAATCCATGATCAACGCAATGGATCAGCATGTGGCCTCAAGTAAAGAATGACCACACAATCTCAACACCCCCCCTTAACCTAAATAGGGAGCCATGGAGAGGGCACTAGAAAACATCATATTTAACCCCTTGATGGCAGGTTGCTTATACTGATAGTGTTCATAGAATGCTGAAGCTAGGTTCCAAAAGAGATTTGGTGAATATATCAACACACTGGTCTATGGAAGGAACAAAGATTAGCACAACTTGTCCTTGTGCATGGAGATGATGAATGTAATGCATTGAAATCTCAATGTGAATGAACTTTTGATGATTCAGTAGATTGTGAATAAGCTTAATGGTACACTAATTGTCACAAAATAAAGTGGAGGCAAGATGTTGAGCGAGAGTTAATCAAGTATCATCTATACTTAGGCAAGATGCTCCACAGGATGAGATACTCTGGCATATTCAACTTTAATGGAGGGGAGACCCAAACCTTGTTTCTTTTTGGAACACCAACAAATTGGTTAGAATGAAGACCAACCACTTGTCAATATCACTTGCCTAGTCAACATTCAAAAAAACTATGTTGCATGAGTTTCCAGTACTTCGGTACTTCGGGTACGAGGGAATAAGTATTTGGCACGGCTAGAAGCTTTGCCCAAATTTACAAGAATGGTCAAGTTGGGAGCGGTAATAATATAATATATTAAAATTTAATATATATTAAAAAGAAAAATAAAATTATTTATTTATTTCCATCCAAAACTTGCCAATCAAATTCCATTATGCAGATTCCATCTTGAAAAGAAAGATGTAAAAGATTGAACTTTGAAACATTGCCAAAAAAAAATCAACATATTAATCCATCAACAATTTACCAATCAAATTCCTTCCCAGCAAAGAAACATGCTAAACTCCCAAACCGGAAAAAGGTTGTTATTACTCGATTATTATGTGATTTCATGCAATGCTATATTATATTCAAATTCGAAATTCAAGTTTGGAAATTTATAAAATGAAACTGACTAACACACTACTCTTTCTCTTTTTGACCATCACTGTAATTTGTTGAATCTTAGCAATAGACACTGCCAAGGAATGACTGGCAATTGTCTATATTTTGTTGAAACCTTTGCTACATCTCCACGTCTCTATCACTTTACAAAGCTCATGCAGTCCATCCCCCTAATCTGGCATGTATCACTTAGAAAATAAACAAATGGTACCTTCCCTGCTCAAAATAGGTACTCGAACCATCAAATTTTGCTAAAAATAAGTACCCAAAACATTAATATTTGTTGAAGTGAAGCTCATGAAACGTCAATACTTGTTGTAGTGAAGCCCCCGAAAAGCTCCAAAGTATCCACTGAAGCTCTCGACAGTTTTGGAGTGTTTCCTACCAATTCCCAAGCTCCTGGGAGCGTGGGGTACGTGCTCTCCAATGCCTGGGAGCGGTACCTATGTAGCTATGCAAAAAAGCAAGGAGACAAATGTCAATGTGAGTTGCGTAAAGAAAGACCATGTGAGATGTGCCCTTAAGATAGAGCAAGATACATTTAGTAGGTTGCCAATGACTCTCATGAGGCTTGTGCATGTAGTGGGAACACATCCAACTATAATGGAGATATCCAGTAGAGAGTGTATAAGATAAAGCAGATTGTCAACCAAAGGCTAATAAAGTGATGCATTGAATACTGGTGACAGGAATTTCACTTTAAGTTTCATACTTAAAGCAATAAAAGTACACACTAGCTTGTAATCTTCCATCCCCCAACGTGGTGTAAAATATCTAGGGTGTACTAAGGTTAAGAAAGTGAAATACTAACAAAGGTTTGAAAAATTTGAAGCTAAGTTTAGAGAAACAAGCACAAGTTTCCAAAACAAAAATGTGCTCAAAACATGACCACTCAAAAATTTGGAAATAAGGACATGTGATATATATATGTGTGTGTGTGTGTGTGTGTGTGTGTTGCACAAATCGTACTCATATAAGACTCATATGGCTAAGACTCTACCTCCATTTTCCCTTTCCTTCCACATGATCACCAAAAAACGAAAAAACAAAACAAAAAAGCCAAATTTTTAGGGTCTCCATAGGTCTTATGCGGATCATATGCGGCTCTTCACAGGTTCAATGCGGGTAGCCAAGTTTTATATGGGTTTTGGTGGGTACAAGTAAAAATTGCGGGTTCTATGCGAGCGACCCGTCTCGCTATAAAACCCATCAAGACCCACGGGTACTCGTGGGTCTTATAACAGTTGTGCTACACTAATATATATTAGAACTTCGAAAAAAACATTATGAATAAATGAACAAGAACATTTAAATTACAAGCAACGACGCACCATTACTTATATTGGGATCTTCATCATAGTGTCACCCTTTTCCTTTTGTCTAGCCTTTTCCTCTACCTTTATCCTCTAAGGACATTAGTGAACACCATTCAATTTTGATGAAACTGCCTAATCCAAGCCTTAAAATATGGTAGAAAAAGTTTAACATGCCTAATCAATCATTTTAGCTTGAGTCAGGGTACAATGGACATCGGGCATTGATGGCAAGTGTTAAGTATGAAACGCATGGAGCATCATCGTCAAAGCCTCCTATTTGTGCCCCTCCTAGATAGTGAAGGAAAGACCCTAAGGAAGGCCACACTAGATTAGGAACACGTGATAACTACCAAGGTGAAGTAAGGGAACATCTACATAGCCAATAGTGGTTTATAATCTAATTTCAGCGTGTGATCCATACTAGAATACCTTAAACATTAAATGAAAGCACTTGAATGCAAAAAAATGGTTGAAATACCTCATAATGGATGACCCACCTTCATCAAATGAGTAGCCTAAATCAATTAATGCACTGACCAAAAAATATATGATAAGCAACTGAGGCTTACTATATGTGGATTATAGTAAGGTTGTTGGCCAGAAAGCTACAACATAGGAGAAAAAATTCTCCAAAGGTTATTCATGCATATGGATGGGTAACAATACCAATAGCGAAGAGTGGATATCTAAGATTAATGATCTTCATAAGGTATCTCACAACATTGCCTAAATTACTCGTGTGTTTATGTGATCTTCTTTAAGAGCATCTTCCTAGAAATATTGACTCTCTGATAAAAAGTTATCAATGCATTGAACATATCATTTGCTAGTTTTTGTATGATGTGTGAAACCAAGTGGTCCTTCACGTACTCCAGAAGAATCGTCTTTGGCTTGAAAAAGTTCCTCTTAGCAACTCTTTTCTCATAGTGAGATCTTGGAGATTGGTAACAATAGTATCTTTTCCTTGGACCATGCCCCAAAGGTCAATTTGTGTTTAAATATGTAACTAGGTTTGGTCTTCATAATGACATGTGTAATCATGATTTGTATGTAACCAGTGTAAAGAAGAAAAATAAAATTATTTTCGTTATGCTTGAGACATAGGTTTCATGCTCAAGGAATTTTATTTTTGTAGATAAAGCTCCCATTGAGAGCTTCTAGGGCTTGTCATGTGGTCTACAAGTCAAAGGAGTCTTTGTCATGTATGAGAGATCCTCCTCGGGCATGTTACATATTTATTTGAGTCATTGTAAGAGTCAAAAGTGTTGGTATTTGGTAGCATCGGAAGTGTTCTAGCCATGAAAATTGGCAGAGAGGCTAAGGCACATGAGTTCTAAAGAACCCAGAAACCATTTGATGAAATTCCACCTGGATTATATTTTATTAAAATAATTTATATTTTTAATGAGGTTCCTAAGTCTAAACTTCGGAAACTTAAAATATTAATGAGTATTAATCTAAATATGGGTGGGAATGATCTAGAAGGCAGATCAATTCAAGTTTTAATCTTAGTCGTTGATTAGAGACTTAATCTCAACCGTTGAAGTCTCAACGAGAAAAGTATAAGAAGGAAGCTTGGGGTTCATTTAGAAGCACACAAAGAGATTGAGGAAATCAATTTTCTGAGGTGAGAAGTTCTCAGGAGGAAAATCAATTGGGGAGATCTTGCAACAGAGGGGCAGTGAGAATCTGTGAGAAGGAATTTCCGAAGAGTACAAGGCAGAGAGAGGACAGAAAGATGTCCAAAGGAGGGTTGGCGCTAGCCTACGCAATGTTGACACAGAGGTAGCGCAGTCAGTCAGGGGAAGTCGAGTTTCTACTGAGGGAATTCGAAGTTCTGTCGCTGAAAGCCAGGGTGTGAGACTGGGAGGCAGGAAAGTCGATTTCTTAGCTGGAAGAGGATCCAGAGCAGAGAGGCAGCGTAATACCCAGGAGGGTTAACACAGAAGATGCACAGGGTGACACAATTTGACGCATAGGCCACACAGAGAGTGACGCAGAGCCTCTAGAGCTAAAGGATTAGTCATTGATTCTCTAGTGACAGGGTGAGATCATTCCACCAGTCTTTTGTCCAGTATTTTCTTTGTAAAGGATTGGTAGTTGAGCATCCTAGATTTGTACTTAGATTTTCTCCTACATAATAATAAACCCTCAAAGCTGCTGCACCGATTTTCCCGCATTAGCTTTTTTCGGGGACTATTTTGTCCAAAAATAATTGTGTCCTATGTATCTTGTTCTTTGCTCAGTTTTATGTTTCATGTAATCAAATATTAAAGTAGTGTAGGCTACAGAAGTAATTTGCTTCAGTATTCAGAGAATAACTTGATGAATGAATATTAAAATCAAGTAGCTGAAGTAGATTCAGATTTGCTCTAGTAGGGGTTCCTTGAGATTAAGAAATTTTCACATGGTATTGGAGTATTGATTTTGAAACAGGAAGAGCAGATCCAACGTTGAATAGAGACGCCAAAAGCTGCACTTGGCAGCAATTCGAATCCCCTTGAGGGGATTGCACACTCCATACCGGGAAGCAGAGATTCCGAGGAAATTTCTCTCTGAGAGAATCAATAGAGAGGTACGATTTCTAGCTCATGAGTTTACAGAGGCAGACGGAGTGATGCAGAGCTTTAGTGCAATGCATGAAAGATGCAGTTTCTGCCGAGGCAGAAATCCGTCTGAAAAGAGCAAAGACACATAAAGGGAAATTTTCTCCTCAGAGAACTTTTTGCCAAAAAGTTCGAATTTCTCAATTGATGGGCAACTGAGCAGTGTTGAGCAGTGACTAGAGGAGTCGGTTCAACAATTGGGTGAGATGGCACGCATGGGCTCAGAGATCAAGACAGGTCGGAAGGAGCTTCCAACTATGTCATATGGAAGACAAGAATCTTAGTTGTTTTGGAGGAGTACGATTTCGAAGCCTACATCAAAAGTGTTGTAGATGTTCCTGTTGAGAAGGCGAAGAGGTTCATACTCGATGGAGTTCGAGATTATGTGGTCTCACACTTGCAGGGAAAAGATACAGCCCGAGAGATGTGAGAAGCTTTGTCTTCATTGTATGAAGGTTCTTCCGAACAATGGAAGATGTACTTGGAACAACAGTTACAGCGGACATTGATGCAGAAGGGAGAAGGAGTTAACTCTTATCTTCAATGCCTTCAAGACACTAGAGACCGGCTTGCTGTAATGGGGTCTACTCCTCAATCTACCGCGATGGTAAGGATAGCCCTGAATGGAGTCTTGGATGAATGGCAAGTATTCGTCCAAAGTATATTGGGTAGGGAAAGACTACCTTCATGGGAGGAGATGTGGGTAGCCCTTCAACAGGAGGAATTAAGGAGGGACCTAGTAAAGGTCAACCTCAATGACAAGTGTTTACATCGTATATGGCAGTAATGATGTTAGTAATGATAACATCATTACTAAAAATGAACAATACCAATGGATTGGTGATTTGTACAAGAAAGGCAAACAAATGATAAAATTTATTACAAATCATAGCAATACCCATGGCCTTTTCCGCAGTCACTCGAGATTGGAGTTGTTGAAGATTGCGAAGACGAGATTTGGTAGCTATTACCTCACCTTCAAGCGCCTTTTGAAGGTAAGAGAGTCAATGGCTAGCATGGTATCAAGTCCACATTGGCAGGTATTGAAGGAAAGGGCTACAAATGCAGCTGACAGGGGAGGTTTTGAAATGGTGGAGGAGGCCGCTCTTGATGGCCAATTTTGAACAAGTGTGAGGCAAGTTTTGGATTTCACCAAGCCCATTTATCACATGATTCGGTTTGCAGATACAGACAAACCAGTGATTGGCGAGGTGTATGAGCAGATGGACACCATGTTGGGGCAAATAAAAGATATTGTTCATAACAGAGATCCCAACTTGTACAAACTGATCCACGATTGTGTGTGTGAACGGTGGAATAGACTTTTAATCTTCCACTACATTGCTTGGCGTATATCCTTACGCCAAAATACTACTCTACGTCTTGGTTGGGCCAACTTGCAGCAGGGGTGGGGTTAGGACCAAACCCCATTTAGATGCAGAGATAACTAGTGGATATTTGCAAGCATTAGAAAAGTTGATACCTGACAGGGAGGAATGTGCAGCTGTGCGCCTTGAAATAGGCAAATACTTCAGTGGCACTAATTTGTTTGGTAACTTCCATGCAATGGAAGATAGAGATAGATTTGATTCTCTCACATGGTGGGAAACATATGGCGGCCAGGGACTTTTGCCAAAATTGGCAAAAAAAGTTTTTCACAGGTTGTAAATACTTCTTCTGCAGAGAGGTGTTGGAGCACCTATAGCTACATACATAATGTGAAAAGGAACAGACTCAATGAAAACCGAGCAGAAAGCTTGGTTTATGTGCACTGCAACTTGAGGTTGTTGAGTCATTACTGTGATCGGGCTAATGAGGATCCCACATATAGAATTTGGGACAATCACCCAGAGGATGACAATTTGGAGGATGGCATTGTACATATTGAAGAACTGGAAGAGGAACTTGTAAGGGATGAAGATGATGCTTCCATGCCACCTCCGCCTCCACCTCCACCATCCAGTAGCAGTGCTCGAGGTCCGAGTCTTGTTCCTTTGCTGCCGCCACCTCCATCTACACCCTCACGTGGAGGTTCTAGTTCTGGTCGTCGGTCTGTGTGGGAGACTCCTAGAAGACCACCACGACCTGCTTATACTCCTGGAGACTCTCGTGGCAAGGGCCACATGTAGATTTATTATTTACAATTTACTTGTCTTTTTTAGTTTCTATTGGACTTTAGTTTTCATAACTGTTGAGTTTTGAGTCCTTGACTCTTGACTCTTGACTCTTTCATATCATAATGATATTTTTGTAAACAATATATCACTGTGACAATGAAAATTTGAAGTTTGAAGTTGGGCCTTGGCAATTATAACTCATTGGTAATGATTGTGAATTATGAATATGATGCTTCGTGAAAGACTAAAGTTGTTTCATTTCATTTCGTTATTCATGTTTCATTTTATAAATTTATAACATTTCATATCATGTTAACAGTTAGAAGTTAGGACTTAGAAATATCTAAGATATTACTTCTTGTAATGGTTAAACTTAGCTTATAAGTACAACTTTGGTGATCAATGATGATAAATGCTATTGAATTTTCAATTTTGAAAACTTGAAGTTGAAACTTTAAGATTGAATCTGATGAGTCATGATTCATGAGACTCAATATGTTGCAGTTGTAATATGTATTTTACTATCTTTTGGACATGGTTGATGACGATTATAATTTCTAGATGATTGATGTGATATGGTTCAATGATCAATCTATGGTTTTTTATGTTTTTTATGTCTAATTCATCATTCTACATGTTTTTGTTGACATATATGTATCAAAAATTAAAAAATATATTAAAAAATATATATATTTCTAAAAAATCGCTCCCGGATTCGCTCCCAAACCGGGAGCTTCTGAAAATGGTCGCTCCCGCTCCCGTTTTCGCTCCCGCTCCCAAGCAACATTGAATTAGGGTGATAACTTTGTCCCTGTTCCAAACCGGATGGTTCTTTTGTTGGGTTTGATACGGATGAAAACTTGAACCCCTACTTCATAATTCCTATCTATCCTGTGAGCATCAACATAACTTTTATGTCTATCTTGTGCCTCATTTAACCATTGTCTAATTTGTTTCACCTATTCTTCTATCTCTTGAATTAATTCCAATCTCGCTATCACTCGGTCCTCTAACCTATCCCAATTCAACGATGTTTTGCAAGGTCTGTTGTACAATGCTTTAAATGGAGGCATCTCGATTGAACTATGGTAACTGGTATTGCATGCAAAATCAACTAAGGGCAAGTACTTTTCCTAGTGTGTTTGATGGTCCATAATGTTCATCTTCAACATATCTTCTAGTATGTGCTTCCTCAAGTCTACCTTGATAGGTATGAGGGAAAAGATCCTTGGTCTTCTACTTAGATCATTTGCCACTACATTCTCTTTTCCTTTAATGTATGAAATTCCAAAGTCATACTCACTTAAGAATTTACTCCATCATCTTTGCCTAAGATTCAAGTCCCTTTGGATAAACAAATATTATAAACTTTGGTGGTTGCTTTTGACCATAAAACTTCTCCCTACAAGATAACGTCTCCATATCTTTAAAGCTAACACTAAGCAGCTACCTCTAAATCATGCGTGGCGTACAGTTCTTCATGAGGCTTTAATTTCCTTAAGGCATACGCTATTACTCCTCTGTCTTGTATTAATACTGCACCTAATCCTTGTTTGGATGCATCTGTACATACAGTGTAGTCTTTGTCCATATCAGGTACTCTCAAGATGGGTTCACTGGTCAACAATCTTTTAAGTTCAGAGAATGTAGTGTGACATTCCTCAGTCCATTCATATCTAACTCCTTTACGCTGGAGGGTTGTGATAGGCTTTGCAATTTTTGAGAACCCTTCTACAAACCTTCGATAGTATCCGGCTAAACCCATAAAACTTCACACTTCATGTGCATTCTTTGGTATCGGCCATTCTATGATTTCTTTTACTTTCTGAAGATCTACTAAGATTCCTTCACCAGATATAATATGACCTAGGTAATGAATCTTCTTCTCAAATAAGGAACACTTGGATAACTTTCCATATAACTGGTGTTCCCTAAAGCAAGATAATACTATCCGCAAATGTTCTTCATGCTCTTTCTCATTTTTGGAGTATATGAGAATATCATCTAATAATGTGTGTAAAAATTGGTCAAGATATTTGCGGAAAACAATATTCATAAGATTCATGAATATTGTTGGTGCATTGGTCAACCCAAATGGTAACATTGTGAATTCATAATGCTCGAAGCATGTTTGGAATGCAGTCTTAGAGATATCACTTTCCTTAATTCTTAGTTGATAATAACAGGATCGTAGATCGATTTTTGAAAAGACAGAAGCTCCTTTCATTTGATTGAAGAGGTCATCAATTCGGGGCATTGGATACCTATTCTTCACTGTAGCTTGATTCAAGTCTTGATAGTCTATGCAGAGTCGCAAGGAACCATCCTTTTTTTTTATAAAAATTACAGTTGCACCCTAAGGTGAGGTACTAGGTCGAATGTGTCCTATATCCAGTAGTTCCTTCAGCTGGATTTGTAGGGTGTTTTAGAAATTGGTTTTGTACCAAGTTTCAATTTTGTTGTAAGATCAAGCTCCCTTTCAAGAGGGAATCTTGGTGATTCCTTTAGAAAAACGTCCAAAAATTCAGCTAACACCGGATATTGCTCTAAGAACGGTCCTTTCTCCTTACTTCCTGAACTGCGTATACCCGAAATCCTTTCCTTAAGCAACACTATATTTGCATTGTTGAGATGAAGCATAAAGATACCTTCATCTTAATACCTTGGATTTGGATCATCTCTCCTTTGTCATTTATGAAGAGAATTATTTTCCCGTAACAGTTTACCCAAGCTTGATGAGTTTCTAACCAATCCATCCCTATGATGAGGTCATAAGTTCCTAGGGTTGTGACATATACTTTTAACTTAGTCGAACAGATCTGTAGATTAACTTTGCATTCCTCAACACTCAAATCTACAAATTGAAGGTCTCCTTAAGCCATTTCCACTTGTCTGTAATCATTTTGCTTGTAGGTTGTCAACCCACATTCTTTTAATGCATACGATCAAACGAAACTATCAATAGCACAAGTATCAAATAAGATTTTAAGTCTTATGCCATTAATAGTACCTAGGGACTCCACTACAGTGGGTTGATGTTCCGCCTGGTTGTTGTTGACCACAACATGGATTCTATGATTGCCTTAGTTATTTGATGATGGTTATTTTCTTGCTCTATACATTACATTTGATGAGGATTCTGAACAATCACACTGAAAATGTGGTCCTCCACATCCACAACAATTAACCTGGAATGATCCCCTTAAGTCTTAAGTAAGATTGTGAGTTTCTGGAAAAGGAACACTGTCCTTGTGGTACTTCCTCTCACGTTTCTCTCTCTATTAGTAGTTCCTCGAGATTTCAACTGACTTGTGTTTGACAATTCAACAGCTATAGTATTAACTACCATGGGAGCTCTTTCTCGTACTCCTCTTAGGGTAAATCTATTACCATAAGGAGGTGGTCTCAAATTATTCCCCCTGAACAAGTTCCAAGGAGTCTTCCCTGGAATTCTTGGTTGTGGGGGTCTTGTCAGTCTGACATCCCCTTTTATCCCCAGATGCTCCTCTGCATAATGGGCACAATCAACTACCTCAGCTACTGATGATAGCTTCCACATTCTATCCATGGCCCTGATTAGAGGATTTAATCTATATACGAAACACTCAGCTTGACATTTGTCAGTATCTAGATAAGGAACATATTTCACAAGCTCCATAAACCTTATCTCATATTCCTCCACTGTTTTGTTACCTTACAGTAACATATGGAAGGCTCCGGCTTGCTGCTCTTGAAAGTAAGGTGGCAAGTATTTTACACGGAATCTTCCTCGAACAATTCCTAGCAAACATTGTCTGAAGTGAAATGTAATTGCTTTTCTAGATTTCCCCACCAAATCAAAGCACTTTCTCTATGTTGAAATATAGCGATCTCTCTTAGAGGTAGAAGAATATTCTCTTACCGCGAAACACCTTGTCATTCCTTGTCCTAATGTATGGTGTTCTATCCTGATGCGTAATAATACTTATCAAAATGCATGGGTCTTCTTAGACTGATATATATTTTAAATAATAAAATTATTTTATTATTATTGTTAACATTTATTAATAAAGTTTATAAATTTTTCTATCTATCTAATTAAACAACTATACAATATATTTACTAATTGTCTTGAAAATCCCTAATTATGCTCACCAAATATCATTCACAAAATATCTTCGTAGATATTGCTAATCACAAAATTTCTTAACATATTTAAATTACGAAATGTATTAAAATAAATTTTAAATTACAACATTGAATTAGGTGATTGCATGACAAAATTATAAAATATAATAACAACCAATAAAATGTTATAGAAATCTAACAATATCCCTTTCATAGGCATAATTACGTTCAATTAATATTATTATGAACCTTATGAATATTAATATAAATGATGTTTTAGAGGGGAAACTAAGGCGGTCATTTATTAATTTCAACATTGTTAATCGCTATACTATGCGAAAACATTTTTTTTTTTAACTTCAAGATATAAAGGCTTAACTAATTAACACTTCACCTATCCAAAATATATATATACTATATACATATATATATCCGCACTAAAATCAATTCTCTATAAACAATATTCTAGGCAAAACTTCGGTCACATTATTTTGGGCCAACATTTCTCACAGATTTTCTTTCAGGCAAAGTTTTCTTTCAGTGAGGCCTCTCATGATCCAGAAATAGAATTATTTATACATACATTCACAATTTTTATGAGGAGTTCAAGTTGGCTACCATTCTGAACACTGAAGAATTGAAAATGTGTCTTTTTCTTGCACTGTAATTTTCAATGCCAATGTGATGTCTTCTAGTGACTAAGAAAGGCAATGCGGTCTTAGACAAGTGGCTTCCAGATGACATAAAGTCACATTACCATGTTTTACATATAGGGGATAATATCTTTCATACCACGCTAAATCAGACAAATGTTGGTGAAAATATCAAGAAGTTTTATGTCATTCAAACATTAGACGTTGATATTGGAGGAAAATAAATGGTGTACAATCGCTGGGGCAGAGTATAAACTTTTTGGTCCTTTTGTGTCACGTGTTGAAGCAATTTCAGAATTTGAATCTAAGTTCTTTGACAAAACCAAGAACCAATGGTGCAATCAACACACTTTCATTCCTTAACCAAAAAGAATACTTGGCTAGAAATGGATTATGAGGGAGATAAATCATGTGAACAAGAACAAAAGAAGGAAATTGACTCATTGTTAAGCCTCAACCTCGACAAAGTAAGTTGGATATAATGTTGAGAAGCTACCTCTTTGGAAAATTGAGCAAGTCCACCATCTTAAAGGGTTACGAAGTGTTGAAAAGGATTAGCATTGCAATTGAACAGCGAGATGGAAATTGTCTTAATAATTATTTAATTTCTTCAATATCTCATTTCAGGTTGATGACCATGACCCCTCAAATTACTCAATTATTATGGTCCTTAGTTGTCTATATAATATTAATAAATGGTTATTGTGACAAGTATGTTGATTATAGTCCATCTGATAGCAGCAGAAGCGATAATTTCTTTTTCTCCGTCAAATTCCAATCTAGCCGAAAACCTTCCTCACAGTGTGCCTCGAGATCCATGCACATACACCTGTTTCCTTCTTCTCTGTGGAACACCCTCTTCCCAAATTAATTCAAACCCCTTTCTTATAAACCTGAACTTAATATATAATTTTATATGTTGCGGGGTCCCACCAGACATGCCAGAGTCGGTTTCCAATTGACTGTGCAGGTCGGCGTCGGAGCTCTCTCTCTCCACGACATTTCCCACCATAGTACTATTGCACCAAAGCCCGACTAAGCTGTAAAGGAGACAAAGTACGTGAACAACTAAACTACTGAGCAGGTAATTTCATCATCAACACACCACAAAAGTGAAGGGGAAGCTAGAAATGGTTGAGGCATTGGGTGAAATTGAACTTGCAGCAAAGTTATTGAAGGATTATATTGAAGAAATGGAAGATTCTCTATATTCTCATTATAAACAACTTCGTTTATGAGTGTTGTGTCTGAACCATAGATGAAATAATCCCCACATAATCGAATTAAATCTCACCGCAATTGATAAAACAATTGTTTCAAAACAATCCCAATTATTTCATTTAACACCACAGGCAGATGTATAAACGTGAGAAATCGGAGAATCAGTAGCAACTAAGCTTCAGGATGACGTCTAGAAATGGGCCACCATATAGGGGAAACAATGCAAACACAAGCCATAAAATGTCATTAACAATGATCATGTAGAAAAACACCTTAGGACTAAATTCACAAGGACATTTACAGAGAAGTTAAGAGAAATACTGATCTATGGCATAAATGTCCAGATTCGAAGATTTGTAGACATCTAAATAGACACAGACTGTGTAGGGAAGGGCAGTCAGACATGTGACAGAGCTTTGCAGAAGCAGAATTGTTGAATAACTGATGTCAAGGAAAACCTAGTTTGTTGCATACAGCTTGATTTGAAATGGAGAAAAACTCAGATTGGTAACCATAATTTCTACTGCAAAGAGACAAGTTACTGAGGACATTGTCAAAGATGTGGAAGACAAATTTCAGTTTTTCAGACCAGCTTTCTTATACAGTTGAAGCAAAGGATTGATTTTATGGCGCAATTTTATAACCAATTTTTGTTTTGCCCTAAGGTCCCCAAGGGTTTGAGACGAGCTCTGATACCAGTGTGTGAACTTGTGAAGCCCTAATTTGGGAAAATTAAGGAAAATTTAACAAAATCGATGCTCAGAATCCAGACAGTGATATTCAAAACAGAATTTATCAAATTAATACACAGATATATACATGTATTCCACGTTTGAAGTCGATCCTAAGATGTTGTGGCTCCAAATTCGTTCCCGTTACCAAAATAACCAAATCCTCCCTGCCAAACTGGGCATAACCTCAGTACCCAGCGCCAAAGTACTTCAAAATTGCAACACTCTGCCCCCCGTGTCCAAAAGCTTCAAGAACAACCAAGGCATAGTTTCCTTCTATGAGTGACTCTCTTCGAAAATTCCTAATGTGCAATAAAATTTCTTCAAGGGTCAAGAACTCCTCAGAACCAAGGAAAAACGTTCCTTCAACTCCAGAGAATACTAACAGCTGCCTCCCCCATAACAAACCCCCACCTCTCTTCTTATACACCAATCCTTCCACTGCCCTCTTCTTCACTGTCTCAAGGTCATCATTAAATAATTTATGTTCTTGATGGTTCTTTGTCGGTCATAGGTGGAGTGGATTTCAGCTTCCACCTTGCTCGGTCACAATTTGGGTGATGGACTTAGCTTATATAGTTTATGAGTATCATAGTTATATA
>APFE030279716.1:88093-119859 GCA_000404065.3 Pinus taeda | reverse complement strand
CTATTTTATTTAGTTATTAAAATTCCCTTCTATGTTTTATACAGTGGTGTGTGGTGAGACGGTTGGGTTCGACGGGTGAAACCCACGAGGTCAGGGTTCAAATCACAGTGAGTATATTGCCCTGCCATGTTGTGCAGCTCAAGGAGTAGACTCCCCACTCACTGGAGTCTCGGCTCTTGCCAAAATCATAAGAAATTAGTATATCTGGCTTGCAGGTTGTTGGATGTACTCTTGGTATTATAATAGCAGCTATGAGAATTGATCTCGGGTCTTCCTTACATTAGGCCTGGCAGTTACCGATTCACCACATTGTTAAAAAAAAAGTCCCTTTTATTTTGCATAACCATTGTATTAATTTTATTATTGGAAACATCTTTTATGATCATGGTATGCCTATCAAGTACCTAATTTGATATAATCATTATATTCTGATGTGCTAGATATTTACTTCAAAACCAATTCATTATCTTATAATAGCTTAGTATGTATACTAGTGCAGTGCATGTGATGCATGCATATGTAGCTATCATATGCATGCGTCGTATGCATGCTAATATTCATATTCTATTATAATTGTAGGTGGGTTATTACAGATTCACACCCTTTGAAATCCTTTGTTGTCAACTCCCTCTCACAAGGAGTTTCTTTCTCCATTTATTGGATCAAAGAATTTCAGCAATACAACTCTGATACTGTGTTAAATTTTCTAATTTATGATAGCATATCTGCATGTAAATATTTTAGCCAATAGCTGAAACTAAAAACATCAAGAAATATTCATTAATACTTCAAAATTTGAAAACTAAATGCATAAGAGTATAGATCAGGTGTGTAAGCACTGCATATTAGAGTTTTATATCAATTTGTGTTGATGGCGTGTGGATCTAACAAATAGTAAATACTATATCTGCAAATCAGAACCAGCAAGCTAGAACTTTGTAGCAGCAATCACGTAACTTCATATTAACATTAAAAGCACAATTGCAATGACTATTTTGCTAATGTGCCCTCCACCTCTCTCATTACAGAATAAAAGGCATCCATGCATGCAAAAATGTCCAAGAATAAAAAAGAGTAAGTCCCCAGGTAATGACTCCCAAGAAAAGGTAGACACATGCCAGCACACCATGAGCACACTCCACATGGTGGCAACATGCCAACACACTCATCTATGCATGTGCCCCACATGTGCAAAGAATAGGTAGACATATGCCAAGTATACTCCTCTATGTGGTGAACATACACCAACACATGCCCAGCGCTTAACTAATTATTTAAATGCAAATAACACATTGATGGCTAATCACTAGTCAACCAATGTACTCTAGTTCAAAATCAGATCTGCTTAACAAGGAAAGTGCCTAAAAATAGGAAATTACAGAGAATAATGGTTAAAGAAGAACACGCTCACAGAAAAAGAAAAACTAAAAGCAAACCAACTTTTCATTTCACTTAGTGAAGCCATTAATCTATTATAAACAGAATACTTGTCAAATTCCTTTCATAGCATGGGAAGGAAGCATGATTCAATGTAGAGCTAAAATTCAAATGTGCAAGCAATGTCATGTAAATGTATTTCTAACGATATGTAAAGCAAATCAACTTTTGGCCATACCAAGGCCTACTATTAAAACAAAATTATATGAAAAATACCCACCACAGATGTGACTCCTGAAGTTTGCAAACTGTTAGAAAGAGTTTCCTGCAAAGAAGAGAGACGTGAAAAATATCAGAGGCCCAAACAGGTCTTCAGTACACTGTTAACCTCCTTTAAAAACAAACCAAACAAGAAACTGAACCACTGTGATTTATCTGTCTCTAACAATAGGAATATGTCTCCAACATGCAATAATCATCCATTGAAGCCTATCAAGTTTTTAGATCACAAGCAAAACATAAAAACAAAAATAAAAATAAACGCAGAAAAGTCCTCTCTTGGAATCACAGGTAATCCAGCATAGAAGCCAAAATTAATTTCTTAGTTGTAAGCTGCATACAGTGATCAAGATGATGCATATAAAATGATTTCATACATGAGCTAGAATCATTACTTCAGCAGAACCATATTAAGTAAAAAATTATCATTAAAAAACGTTTCTCTTTATTTTATTTACCTCTCTAGACACTCTTTATGCAAACGATGATCTGACAAGTCTCAATAAAGACAATATCACCATAAAGGACAACCCATTGAAATTTGATACATTACCCCAATCTGAACTGCAATATCAGCGCATAGAACTATTTCAGCACTGACTTCTGTTACTAATCAGTACCCTACAACCTAGAACATCCCATATGTTGCAGTAGTCATGGAATACAATATTAATTCATAAGAAAAGGGACAAGGCTATATTTTTTTGCAAGGAAAACTTCATGGAGAAACCCAAGGAATGCTTCCCCACATTTGTCGATAAAAAACCTAGTAAATCTGTTAGTGTAGACCAGTGTGCCTCACCCAAGGGGATTCAAACATGACACCTGCTGGCATAGGACAAGGCAAAATAGTCCAGGAATATAATAACAATTAATAAATAGTAAATACTGATGATACAAGGAATTGTGTGATATGCAGCCAAGAAAACTGGAATATTTATAGCACACAGGAGACTATTCTGAAGTATATGACCCCACATAAAAACTGTCAATATGATTAAATAAGAATTAAGTATATTGCATCCCCTCCCATCTAGAAAATCTTTATCCTTGAAGCACATCAAGGAACAAAAAGAAAGCAGTGTCAAAGCTCCAAACAATACTTGTGCATTGTTCACGCATCAACCCATCTTAGGTCAACTTTTATCAGAAATATAAAATGTTGATAAGATTCTCAAATGGAGCTTCTCTTATTATGACTTGAATGTGAAAATTTTGAATCCTCTAGCAACCCCAACTGCAGCAAATCTGAATCTACTTCACCTACTTGATTTTCAAATTACATTCATCAAGTTATTCTTCTGAATACTAAAGCAAATTACTTCTGCAGCCTACACTTAATTAAATATTTGATCTCATCAAACAGAAAATAGAGCAAAGAACAAGATACATAGGACACACTTAGTTTTGGACACAATAGTCCCCGGAAAAACACAATGCAGGAAAACCGGTGCAGCAATTCTGAGGGCTTATTATTATGCAGAAGAAAAATCTGAATATAAATCTAGGATGCTCATCTACCAATCATTTGCGGTGAAAAATACTGCTGTAAAATCTAAGTGAGTTTTACCTCACTTCACTCGGCAGAATTCCAGCTGATCCGGCACAAGATTGGTTAACCCCGGCTATTTCTGCGTTGGCTCTGCGTCATCCCTGTGTCACCTTCTTTGCATCAGCTCTCCCAGTTGTTTCGGTAGTTTTGGATTCTGCGTGACAGGCAGCTTTTCTATGTCAGCTCTCTCGGCTGTTCCGGCAGTTCTCGGCAATTCCCGACAATTCTAGATTCTACGTGACAAGCAACTTTTTTGTGCCATTTCTCCCGGCTACTACGTTGCCTCTGCGTTAGCTCTCACTGTCACTTTTCTCAGGAAAGTCCTTCTTCTAGATTCTCTCTGCTCCTCAACTGCAAGATCTCCCCAATCAATTTTCCTCCTAAGAACTTCTCACCTTAGAAAATCGATTTCCTCAATCTCTTTGTGTGTGTTTCCAAATGAACACCAAGCCTCCATTTTATACCTTTCCTGTGGAGTCTTCAACGGTCGAGATTAAGTCTCTAATCAATGGCTAAGATTAAAACATGACTTGATTCGCCTTCTAGATCATTCTCACCCATATTTTGATTAATATCCATTACTATTTTAATTTCCCTAAGTTTAGATTTCAGAACTCCATTAAAAATATTAATTATTTTAATAAAATACAATCCGGGTGGAATTTCACCAAAGGGTTTATGGGTTCTTTAGAACTCATGTGCCTTATCCTCTCCACCAATTTTCAATGCTAGAGCACTTCTGATGCTACCAAAAAATAACACTCCTTCCTAGCGAGGAAAGTGCTCTAGCAACAATGTCCACCTGCATGTTGCTCTGTTTCTGAGGCACCCCTTTCTGCTCCTGCTACAACTGTACCATTACCCATGCAATGCCACTGCCACTGCTACATTTGTACTACAACTCCCTCTCAAACGCTGCATTTGCTATGCTGCTAGCACTGCATCCGTACTGCAACTCAGTTACTAAGAGAAGCAACTGAAAAACATCCAAAATTAGTTGAACTTAACTGTGTTCAACATAATACAATGAATGTTGGAATCTGACTACTGTAGCCCTTTGAATCTTTTGCGCTGCTGCTGACCTCTGCACTCATGCCAACCTTGAACTGCCGTGATCAGTTTCTAGTTCCAAGCCACTGCATTTGTCCTCCAAACACTCCACTCCATCATCTGACACTAAGTCCATCTCGCTACGTCTGAATCACGGGCTCCCGTAGCAAGGAATTGATCCAAGAGGTGGACTCCTCAAGGATCTTGCCCACATGTAGTCCTCCCGACTACAGCTCAATATCGCCCCATTTCCCTCCTAGAGATATGTGGGCACTCATGGCATATTCTTCCTCATCTATCTTCGCAACTACAACCTTTGGATCATGCTTCGCATCCTTATCCTTTTGCTTCAAAGGACCCATCTCACCACATCTGAAACATTTCACCTTCGAAATGCCCTTCTTTTGTTTCTGCTTATGTTGTCCCTTCGATGCCAGAGTTGCATTCTCCTCCTCCTCTGTCTTTGTGCCACTCCCACTACTGCCACTGATGTTGACCTTCACCAGGTCCCTCCTTAATTGCTCCTGTTGAAGAGCTGCCCACATCTCCTCCCGTGAAGGTAGTTTTTCTCTACCCAATATGCTTTGGACGAAAACTTGCCAGTCATCCGAGACTCCATTCAGGGCTATCCTCACCATCGCGATTGGCTAAGGCGATGACCCCATTGCAGCAAGCTAGTCTCTAATGTCCTGAAGACGTTGACGATAGAGGTTCACCCCTTCTCCTTTCTGCATCAAAGTCCGCTACAACTTCTGCTTTAAATACATCTTCCATTGTTAGGAAGACCCTTCATATAGAGAAGACAAGGCTTCCCACATCTCTTGGGCTATATCCTTGGCCTGCAAGTGTGATATCACATGACCTCGAACTCCATCGAGAATGAGCCTCTTTGCCTTCCCCTGCTCCGCGTTGTACTTCTTCTTTTGATTGTTGTCAGCAGGAACAGCTACAACACTATTGGCGTAGGCCTCGAGAGCATATTCTTCCAGAACAGCTAAGATTCTGGTCTTCCATATGACATGGTTGAAAGCACCTTCCAAACTGTCATGATCTTTGAGCCCATGCAATGCCATCTCACCCAATTGCCGAACTGACTCCTCTAGTCACTGCTTAGCACTCCTCAGCTGCTCAACAAGTGAGAAATTCGAACTTTCTGGCGAACAGTTCTCTGAGGAGAAAATTCCCCCTATGTGTCTTCATTCTTTTCCGACGGATTTATGCCCCAACAGACACTGCACCCTTCAAGCACCGCGTTGAGGCTCTGGAAATCATACCTTTGTCGTCTCACTCAAAGAGAGATTTCCTCGTATCTACTTCTCGACAACGACTGCGCAATCCCCTCAAGGGGATTTGAATTGCTGCCAAGTGCAGCTTTCGGCCTCACTACTCAGCATTGGATCTACTCTTCATGTTTCAAAATCAATGCTCTGATACCATGTGAAAATTCCTCTAGAAACCCCTATTGCAGCAAATCTGAATCTCCTTCACCTAGTTGATTTTCAAATTACATTCGTCAAGTTATTCTTCTGAATATTGAAGCAAATTACTTATGCAGCGTACACAATTAAAAATTTGATCTCATCAAACAGAAAACAGTGCAAAGAACAAGATAGATAGGACACACCTATTTTTGAACACAATAGTCCCTGGAAAAACCCAATGCGGGAAAACCGGTGGAGCAGTTCTGAGGGTTTATTATTATGCAGGAGAAATATCTCAATACAAATCTAGGATGCTCATCGAGCAATCCTTTACAGAGAAAAATACTAGTGGAAAATCTGAGTGAGTTTTACCTCACTTCACCCGGTAGAATTTCAGCTAATCCGACACAAGACTGGCTAACCTCAGCTATTTCTGGGTTGGCTCTGCAACAGCCCTGCATCACCTTCTCTGCCCTCTGCGGCAGCTCTCTCGGTTGTTCTAGTTGTTCCAGCAGTTCTGAATCCTATGTGACAAGCAGCTTTTCTGCTTCAGCTTTCCTGGTTGTTACAGCAATTTTCGACAGTTACCACAGTTCTGGACTCTACGTGACAGGCTTCTTTTCTACGTCAACTCTCCCAACTATTGCGCTGCCTCTGCATCAGCTCTCTCCGCCTCTCTGTCAATATTCTCCAAAAAGTCCTTTCGAATTCCTTTTGCCCCTCCGCTGCAAGATCTCCCCAACCGATTTTCCTCCTAAGACCTTCTCACCTCAGAAAATCTATTTCCTCAATCTCTCTATGTGTGTTTCCAAATGAACCCCAAGCCTCCATTTTATACTTTTTTTGTTGAGTATTCAACGACCGAGATTAAGTCTCTAATCAACGGCTAAGATTAAAATATGACTTGATCCGTCTTCTAAATCATTCTCACCTATATTTTGATTAATACCCATTAATATTTTAATTTCCCTAAGTTTAGACTTAGGAACTCCATTAAAAATATTAATTATTTTAATAAAATACAATCCGAATAGAATTTCACTAAACGGTTCCTAGGTTCTTTAGAATTCATGTGCCTTAGCCTCTCCACCAATTTTCAAGGCTATAGCACTTTCGATGCTACCAAAAACTAACATTGATGTATGTCTTTAGAAAGAAGTATTGGAATTTTGATTCTTTAAAACAAAAATAATTCTCAACTTTGTTCATAGCAATGATAATGTTGGTAAGTTGACTAACCTAAGTAACAAGACACATCCAAACAACTCCCATGTCACGTATCCTACATGTTGAACACAGATACATGAAGGCACATGTTTGACATGTGTTTGCCATGTGTTCTGTGAACATGATACATCCCACACATGTTTGAAACATGCCCTCATTGTGTCCCCCATAAAAGATTCTTTTTCATTTTAGCTCATTCCGTCCAACAGGTTGGAGGTTTGAGATGTTTTGGAGTGTAGTTGAGGGTTATTTTGTAGTGTTGGAAGGAAAAAGTGTTGGGTAGTGGAATTGTCCACCAATTTTCAAACTTCTTCCTACATAAGAGCATTTTCTTCCTCATTTCACAAACATCATGAGTCACCCATCAAGGGCAATTAGAAAAGGTCAAATGTTATGAACCATGCTCCTTAAAAATGATAAGAAACCAATCATTACAGTTCATTTTGAAGGAAAAAGCCTCCTTTTACAATGAACACAACCTCCTAGATTTGTCTTCAGACAACAGCCCCTTGCAACAACCTGATAGCTCAATGTGCTACTACTGTCCACCACCTGAGCCAGCCATTGTGTGCCCTCACTCATTTGTTATGATTATATGTTTGAAGGTGGCCCATCCAACCTCGAAAGTATGATTTTCATCATGTAATTGGATGCTTATCCTTGCTTTCCTTGGGCACATTTGGGCACGGACTATTGGGGGGATTCAACAGAAAGAACATGCTTTTACTATACTCTGGTTCCCTTACCTCAACTATTGATTTGGGGTAGCATTGGATGTGCTCTAGCCATGAAAGTTGGTGGAGAGGCTAAAGCACATGAGATCTCCAAGACCCAGAAATGGTTTGGACAGATTGTATCCAGTTTGGGAGATATTAAAATAGTTAATATTTTTAATGGAGTTCCTAAGTCTAAACTTAGGAAAAAAAAATATTAATGGGTATTAATATAAAACTGGGTTAGAAGGTTCCAAAAGTCATGGATCAAGCCAAATCTAATCCTAGTCATTGATTAGAGATTTAATCTCGGTCATTGAAGGACAAACGAGAAAAGTATAAGAAGAGGCTTGAGGGTCAGTTGGAGAATACACCAAAGTGATCAGTCATTCATTTTGTTAAAGTGAGGTTGCTAAGAAAAAGTGAATCAGTGATCAACAACGAGGGTGTTAAGTTATGGTATGTTTTATGCTTAGAGCAGTTTACTTCTTTTTATTATTATTATCCACAGATTAGCAATCACATGTACAGTAAGTAAAGTGCAGATAGAACATTAAATGATCGACAAAAAACAAGCCAAGACAAGAGACACAAGGTGTGGCGGCTAGCCAAGGACAAAACCCAATGTGGGGAAACCCTTTGATCAAATCTTCCTTTATCTTCGATAATTCAGCAGAGAGAAATAGTACATAAATCTGATTTACAACAATAGCAACAAACCCTAGATCAGGCCTAAACTAGGGCAGACAATATCTTGCAAACCGACTATTGGATCGGCTTGATTCATTCACCAAAAAATGCAGCCTCCTGAGGAGAGTCAGTTCCACCTACAATGCAGCTCTGAGAGAGAGTCTGATGGTCAACGTTGGTCAAACTTCCGATCTGCAGTTGTAGCCCTAAATTCTGCGTCTTCCTTCCACACGTGTGAGAGAAGAGTCCCTTTCTGCGCAATAGGAGAAGAGCCTCTTTTCTACGCAGGAGAGAGAGAGAGATGTGACGAGATGTAAGTGTGCAAATGAGGAAAAGTCCTCCTGTATTTATATACAAATGTTGATGATGAATAGATGCATCTGTTTGGGCTTCTGAGCCTACATGAGTTGTTGGTCGGCATTGATAATTATTCCATAATCAAAATAAATTCATATCTCCATAAATACTTATCGGAATCGGATGATCTTTAGATCAATCCTACACCTCTCAACGAGAGGAATCTAATAAAAATATTATCAACCATGAATAAGATGACCCACATGGAGTTTGGCCCTAGTTGCCAATTTTAACACTCCCTCTCAACTAGGGAGAACTCCATCTACAATTCGTCTGTCGGTTGCTACTATTCATCCATCAAATGCACTGCCCTCTACAGCTTGACCCCTGCTCTGCTCTGCCCTATTCTGCCTGTTCTGCTCTGTTCTGATTTGCTCTGCTCTGCGCTGACTTGCTCTGCTCTGCTTTGTCCGAATTATGAAGAGGAAGAAATGATCGAGGATGTATCGTACCATCCTCCACTGCCTCAGAGTCAGTCTCAAAGTGTGTACCATTGGTCCTAGACCAGTCCTCAACCGACTCAAAGTCAGTGTCATAGGGGGTACAACTCCTACCACTGGTCCCAAACCAGTATCATTTATCCCAAATCAATGAAGGTCATCCTAGCATAGGGAGTACGGTAGATACAATGATGTGTCCCTGCTCATTGATCAGATGAGAGGTACTTCCCATGAGTCCTAGACTGCATGGGTAGGATGCCTCGACAAGAGAACTAATCAGTCCTGTCCATAGAAGAGCAAATCATCCTGTCCAATATGCCATGGAGAACTAATCATCCTGGCCCACAAGAGAGCGAATCATCCTGTTCCACAATCGCCATGGAGAACACATCATCCACGCCTCACAGGAGAACTAATCATCCTGCTACACAATCATCATGGAGAACACATCATCCAAGGCTCACAGGAGAACTGATCATCCTACTACACAGACGCCACGGGGTGTCACAAGGAAATTTTTTACTTTTTACCCTGTACACGTACACCACCAAGGGATGGTGAGTCACCCTATGTTCATATGTCACTCCAAGAGATACCCTCCCCCCCCCCGGGAGCTCCCAGAGCACAATACATCATACAGGACCCTCATCAGAGGGTCTTTGAATGACACCAAGTCGCTCTCGAAAAGTCACGAATTTGACCATCCATAGGGGCTTTGTAAGAATGTCGGCGACCTGTTCATCTGTACCGATATGTTGGAGTCTTATTGCTCCTTGCTACACCATATCTCGAATATATTGGTACCTGATATCGATATGCTTGGAGCGATCATGAAATACGAGATTCTCTGACAAACGAATCCCACTCTGGTTGTCACATAGGATCACGGTGGTATCCAATGTAAATCCAAACAGCTCATTGAAGAGCTTTTGCAGCCAGACTGCCTCACAGGAGGCCATGCTAGTAGCAATGTACTCTGCTTCAGCAATGCTCAAAGCCACTGACTTCTGCTTCCTGCTCATCCAGGATATCGAAGCAGATCCCAGGGAGAAACAACACCCGAAAGTGCTCTTACGGTCCACCACATTCCCTGCCCAATCGGCATCAGTGTATCCAAGTAGTTTCACATCTCTGGCAGTGTATCTTAACCCATAAGTAATTGTGTCACGAAGATATCTCAACAGATTCTTGGCACCAATCCAATGTATGTGGTGAGGTTCAACCATATGTTGACTCAACGTGTTGACTGCGAAGCATATATCCGGACGGGAGTTCACTAAGAACATTAATTCTCCGACGAGTTGACGATATTCGGTGGCATTTCGTAAAACAGGTCCAGCAGCGCTACCGCTTATCTTCTTAAAGTCAAGTTCCATCGAGGTAGTAATAGGCTTGCAATCCACCATACCAAATCTTTCCAATATCTTCACCACATATTTTCCTTAAGATAGGAAAATTTCCCTTGGCTTCTGCCAGACTCCAAGTCCTAGGAAATAGTGCATCAGTCCTAGGTCCTTCATTTCAAATTCAGAAGCCAACTTCGTCTTACATTTGTGAATGAGAGGGTCTGCACCTGTTAGAAAGAAGTCATCCACATACAGCACCAGTATGAGAGGTTTGTCATCTTCAACCTTAAAGTAAAGGTTAGGATCGGCTTCACTCCTATTGAATCCCAGCTTCATCAAGTAGCTATTGATCCTCTCATACCATGCTCAGGGTGCTTGCTTTAGCCCATAGAGAGCCTTCTTCAACCTACATACATGAGATTTTCAATCATACATCTCAAATCCTTTGGGTTGCTCCACGTAGACCTCTTCTTTGATCAGACCATGCAAGAATGAGGTCTTCACATCCATCTGATGTAGGTTCCATCCTTGTGAAGTCGGAAGGGCTATGATCGAGCAGATGGTGGCATATCTGGCAACAGGTGCAAATATCTAATCATAGTCTATACCTTCCTTCTAGGAGAAGCCACGAGCGACAAAACGAGCCTTATACTTTTCCGTACTTCCATCTACTGCATGCTTTATCTTGTAAAGCGGTTTAGAATTAACAACTGTCTTGTCCTGGGGTCTAGGAACTACTTCCCAGACATCATTCTTCATAATAGACTCATATTCTTCGGTCATAGCATCCTTCCATACTTGATGCTTGACGGCATCTAAGAATGATGAAGGCTCATTTTGTATGATCGTGCTCATGACGGTCAGGTATCCCTGATACCTGTTAGGTTTCTTACTTTCACGGAAGGTCCCTCGAGGTGCAGTGTGTGCTTCAGCATCATCGAGTAGCCCCCTAAGCCAAGAAGGCCTCTTCCTAGAAGAGGAAGGCTCAGGTGGAGGAGGATCAATAGGATCCATGGGTTCTTCCACATCGAGCATTGTTTCATCATCTTTTTCTTTCGGTTCCCTGGTGTCAACTTCTTGAGAGCTCCTCATAGTAGGAAGATTGTTCACCTTGCTGAGAGCCATATCTTCATCAAAGGTGACATCATGACTAATCACGACTTCCCTTTGATCGGCTACATAGATTCTATAGCCCTTAGTATTTTCACCATAGCTCGCGAAGATTCCTTTCTTTCCAGATCCACCCAATTTATTCATTTGCTCTTTCGACACATGAAAATATATAGGGCTTCCGAAAATTCTGAAATGAGATACGTCAGGTTTCTTACCGGTGAACATTTCTTCAAGAGTCTTGGAACCCAATGCTTGATGAGGGCATCGGTTTTGTACGTATACGGCGGTGTTTGCAGCTTCAGCCCATAGAAACTTCAGAAGTCTTTGATCATGGAGCATGGCACAGACAACTTCCACAATCGTACGGTTCTTCCTTTCTGCCACACCATTCTATTCAGGAGTATAAGGTGTAGTAGTCTCCCTCTTAATGCCAACCTCTTTACAAAAGTCATGAAACTCGTTAGATTCATATTCAGTCGCATTATCAGTCCTTAAGACCTTGATCTTCTTTTCGGTTTGATTCTCGATCAAGGCTTTGAAGTGTCGAAACCAAGAAAACACTTCATCCTTCTTTTTCAAGAAGTATATCCAAGTCTTTCGAGAATAGTCATTTGTAAAAGTAAGATAATATGAATATCCTCCCAAGGAGTTCATAGGCATCATACCTAATATGTCTGAGAGAACCAACTGTAATATATCGGAGGTCTTGCTTTGGCTTGAGGGGAATGGTCCCCTTTTGAGCTTTCCTTCGGCACATCCCGGACACACGCCTTCTTTCACTACTCGGAATTCGAGCATCCCTGTCACCATTTGTCTTACATTGGGTAGAGCTTTATAATGAAGGTGGGCAAACCTCCGATGCCAAAGTTTGGACTGAAGAGATGTGTCACAAGACATAACACCTAGCGGGCTTCCACCGACCTGATATAATGAATCAACTCGAAACCCAAGAGTAAAGGTATCTTTAACATTGTTTTTCCATACATGTACCTTGCAATCGCTGAAGGTCACCTTGTAGCCTTTGTCTTCCATTGCCGAGATGGGCACCAGGTGCTTTTTGAGGTCAGGTACATATAATACATCCTGTAAGTGGACCGTATTACCTTGATTCAATTTAAGAGAGACATTGCCTACACCTTTCACGGGATATTTCATATTATCTCCAAGGACAATTTCCAGGTTAGTTTCTTTCTCTATCAGATTATGGAGAACTTCTTTATAACCAATGAAGTGCCTTGAGGCACCACTATCAATAAGCCAAATTCCCAGCGAGTCCGAAGGAGCAGAGGTAGATAGAGCAGTTGGTAGATAATATTCATCTTGCTTATTGTCAACAGTGTTAGATTCATACCTGGAATTTCTAGCCTTCTTGAATGGTTGTCCTCTTCCTTGATTTCCAGCACTCCTTTTACCTTTACTATTAGATTTGCCATTCCTTTGATTACCATGAGAGGGATTTTGATCATCGTCCCGATGTGAGTCCCTTCTATCAGGGCATTCTCTTGCATAGTGACCTGCTTTATCGCAAATGTAACATCGTCCTTTTCTTCCACCCTTAGGTCCAGGCTTTCTTTTTTATTTAGTCTCGAAACTATTTCTTTTCTTAGCATGAGAAAAAAAGGCAGCAGGAGGACCTTTAGGCATGGGCATTTCTTGCTCTTCTATCCTTGTTTCTTCTTGAATGCATCTTTCCATTAATTCCTCGAATCCAGGAATTATGTTATTGTTGAGAAGAGTAGTCCTGAACACGTACCATTAGGATGGTAATCCTCCAAGAGTCGTGAGTGCCATGTTCCTATCAGTGATAATCTCTCCAATAGATAGGAGATCGTTCTTCATCTCGGTGATTCTTAACAAATATGCTTGCATGCTCTCATCTTTGCCCTTCTTAATTTCCTTCAGCTTATTTCTAAGAAACAAAACTTGATTTGCATCATTAACTTTAAATAAACTCACCAGTCTATCGTAGATTTCCTTGGAGGTATTCAAGTCAGAGATGAAGGCCACCAAGCGCTTCTCGATAGAGTCCCGGATGATCTTCTTTGTTTTGACTTCACCGGTTTTCCATTTGTTCCTCGCAGTTGCAGGTGCATTTGATGGAAGCTCAACAATATTGCCTCTCACATGGTCCAACACTCCTTGTTCTTCTAAGGTTAGATCGAGAGACATCTTCCATCCGTGATAGTCAGAGTTATCATAGAGCTTGTCTTCGGCAGGGAAGAGTGTTGAGGACCCCATAGTTCTTTTAGGATAGCCTTGCCAATCTTCTCGTCGGTGATTGCTCTTGCTTTTGTTCGGGCTTTGTCTTCACCTCAACTCTGATACCATGTTAAGTTATGGTATGTTCTATGCTTAGAGCAGTTTACTTCTTTTTATTATTATTATCCACAGATTAGAAATCACATGTACAGTAAGTAACGTGCAAATAGAACATTAAACAATTGACAAAAAACAAGCCAAGACAAGAGACACAAGATGTGGCAGCTTAGCCAGGGACAAACACCAATGTGGGGAACCCTTTAATCAAATCTTCTTTTATCTTCAATAATTCAGCAGAGAGGAATAGTACATAAATCTGATTTACATCAGCAGCAGCAAACCCTAGATCAGCCCTAAACTAGGGCAGACAATATCTTGCAAACCAATCGTCAGATCGGCTTGATTCATTCACCAAAAAATGTGGCCTCCTGAGGAGAGTCAATTCCACCTACAGCGCAGTTCTGAAAGAGTCTGATGGCAACGCTGGTCAAACTTCCGATTTGCAGTTGCAGCCCTAAATTCTGCGTCTTCCTTCCACACGTGTGAGAGAAGAGTCCCTTTCTGCGCAATAGAAGAAGAGCCTCTTCTGCGCAGGAGAGAGAGAGATGTGATGAGATGTAAGTGTGCAAATGAGGAAAAGTCCTCTTGTATTTATATACAAATGTTGATGATGAATAGATGTGTTTGTTTGGGCTTCTGAGCCTACATGAGTTGTTGGTCGGCTTGATAATTATTCCATAATCAAAATAAATTCATATCTCCTAAATACTTATCAAAATCGGATGATCTTTAGATAAATCCTACACCTCTCGATGAGAGGAATCTAATAAAAATATTATCAGCCATGAATAAGATGACCAACATGGAGTTTGGCCCTAGTTTCCAATTTTAACAAAGGGGCAGTGAGTACGAGGCAGAGAGGCAGGGACAATACTGGGAGACCAGCGTAGAAGCAGAGAGAGCGAGAATAGCAGCTAGTCCAGGCCCAGCAGAGGCAGCGCAGAGCCCAGAGGGACTGCGTCATCCACGCATAGGGCAGAGGGAGTGACGCAGAGGGTCCCAGAGGCTGCGCAGTGCCTCAAAGGGCTGACACAGAGGGTCTTGGGGCTGACGCAGAGGCCAAAAGGTCCAGCGCTGAGCTTCAGTTGTGCCGGAGAGGGTTTCGTGGGATAGGTTTTCTGAATACCTGTTTCCGAATATAGAGGTATTGTTGCCGTATATTTTTCTCTCTCGGGCGACCCGGTGAGGCACCCAATTGTACTCAGAAAGGTTGCTTAATAATATAACCCTCAGAATAGTTGCACCGGTTTTCCCGCATTGGGTTTTTCCAAGGACATTTGTCCAAAAATAATGGTGTCACTTGTGTGCTTGTTTTCTTTCAGTAGTTGATCTGTAGATGTTGTGACTGTATTGTGTTTATTTCGGTATTTAAATGTATGAAATAACCTGTTCGATTTTAGACAAGTAGATGAAATAAACCAACAGAATACAGATTAATTTTCTAATGGATAGACTTAGAAAATGCAACATCAACTTGGGGGTTAATTTTGTATCCTGGTCCCATGGGATCTCCTTTATTGGCTACTAGCTTCAGAAGTGACACTACATAGGAAACCCCGACTTTGGTTGTGTGGTCCCGCTTGGAGCCTTCCCTCTGTACCCACTCCATTCCATTATTATTTCACATACCACCTGCCATTTGATGGATGTAACATGGACCTAGGACTCCCTTGGAGGTTGAAATCACCTAATAGGTTCCTCCATTAACTTCTCTTCTCAAGGTAACCCTAGTACATGGGAAACCCTGATTTTGATTGTGTGGTCCCACTTCTCAACACCATGTATCTTACTCCCCTCCGCTCATTACAAGCCCTTTTCACATTTTCCCCATCTAGGTCCACATTTGTCTATTGGGTCCACAAGGTATTAGTCTTCCCTTCCCCTTATCTACCCCTTGGGTCAAGCCTGGAACGATGCCCTGGAGGTTGACCCAGCTAAAAATAAACATAACAGCATAATTTGACCGCACACAACACGAAATGTACAAAAAAATGCAAAAGATGGCCGAGACAATAAAATTTAGCACGTGCGCAAAAGCCAAACATGAGCTCTACCCATTATCATTATGGCCATCACCTTATTAATTCATGGAATACAATATTAATTCATAGAAAAAGGGACATGGCTATATTTTTTTGCCAAGGAAAACTTCATGGAGAAACCCACGGAATGCTTCCCCACATTTGTCGATAGAAAACCTAGAAAATCCATTAGTTTAGACCAGTGTGCCTCACCCATGGGGATTTAAACTGGACACCTGCTAGCATAGGACAAGGCAAAATAGTCCAGGAATATCATAACAATTAATAAATAGTAAATACTGATGATACAAGGAATTGTGCGATATGCAGCCAAGAAAACTAGAATATTTATAGCGCACAGGAGACTATTGTGAAGTATATGACTCCACATAAAAACTATCAATATGATTAAATAAGAATTAAGTATATTGCATCCCCTCCCATCTAGAAAATCTTCATCCTTGAATCACATCAAGAAACAAAAAGAAAGTAGTGTCAACGCTCCAAACAATACTTGTGCATTGTTCACGCATCAACCCATCTTAGGTCAACTTTTATTAGAAATATAAGATGTTGATAAGATTCTCAAATGAAACTTCTCTTATTATGACTTGAAAGTGAAAATTTCTAATCCTCTAGGAACCCCTACTGTAGCAAATCTGAATCTACTTCACCTAACTTGATTTTCAAATTACATCCATCAAGTTATTCTTCTGAATACTGAAGCAAATTACTTCTACAGCCTACACTTAATTAAATATTTGATCTCATCAAACAGAAAACAGAGCAAAGAAGAAGATACATAGGACACACTTATTTTTTGACACAATAGTCCCGGGAAAACACAATGCGGGAAAACCAGTGCAACAGTTCTGAGGGTTTATTATTATGGAGGAGAAATATCTGAATACAAATCTAGGATGCTCATCTAGCAATCATTTATAGAGAAAAATACTGGTGGAAAATCTATGTGAGTTTTACCTCACTTCACTTGGCAAAATTTCAACCAGTCTGACACAAGACTGGTTAACCCCCGTTATTTCTACGTTGGCTCTACGTCATCCCAGCGTCACCTTCTCTGCCCTCTGCATCAGCTCTCCCAACTGTTCCGGCAATTCTGGTTGTTCCGGCAGTTCTGGATTCTACGTGACAGGCAGCTTTTTTGCGTCATCTCTCGGCTATTCCAACAATTCCCGGCAATTCTAGATTCTGCGTGACAAGCAGCTTTTTTGTGTCTGCTCTCCCAGCTACTACATTGCCGCTGCATCAACTCTCACTATCAGTATTCTCCAGAAAGTCCTTCTTTCGGATTCTCTCTACCCCTCAACTACAAGATCTTCCCAATCGATTTTCCCCCTGAGAGCTTCTCACCTCAGAAAATTGATTTCCTCAATCTCTCTGTGTATGTTTCCAAATGAACCCCAAGCCTCCATTTTATACTTTTCCTATTGAGTCTTCAGCGGCTGAGATTAAGTCTTTAATCAACGGCTGAGATTAAAACATGACTTGACCCACCTTCTAGATCATTCTCACCCATATTTTGATTAATATCCATTAATATTTTAATTTCCCTAAGTTTAGACTGAGGGACTCCATTAAAAATATTAATTATTTTAATAAAATACAATCCGGGTGGAATTTCACCAAATGGTTTTTGGGTTCTTTAGAACTCATGTGCCTTAGCCTCTCCACCAATTTTCAATGCTAAAGCACTTCCGATGCTACCAAAAAATAACACTCCCTCTTAGCGAGGAAAGTGCTCTAGCAACAATGTCCACCTGCATGCTGCTCTGTTTCTGAAGCACCCCTTTTCTACACTGTAGCTGCCACCAACGTTGTGCTCCTGCTGCAACTATACTAATACCCATTCAATGCCACTGCCATTGTGGCATCTATACTACAGCTCCCTCTCAAACGCTGCATTTGCTATGCTGCTAGCACTGCATCCGTACTACAACTCAGTTACTGAGAGAAGCAACTGAAAAACATCCAAAATTAGTTGAACTTAACTATGTTCAACATAATACAATGAATGTTGGAATCTGACTACTATTGGCCTTTGAATCTTCTACGCTACTACTGACCTCTACACTCATGCCAACCTTGCACTGTCGTGATTAGTTTTTGGTTCCAAGCCACTACATTTGTCCTCCAAACAGTCCACTCCATCATCTGACACTAAGTCCATCTCGTTACTGTTGAATCTCGGGCTCCCGTAACAAGGAATTGATCCAAGAGGTGGACTCCTCAAGGATCCTACCCACATGTAGTCCTCTCGACTACAGTGCAATATCACCCCACTTCCCTCCTGGAGATGCATGGGCACTCATGGCATATTCTTCCTCGTTTATCTTCGCGGATACAACCTTTGGATCATGCTTCTCATCCTTATCCTTTTGCTTCAAAGGACCCATCTTGCCACATCTGAAACATTTTACCTTCAAAACGCCCTTCTTCTGCTTATGCTTTTGTTGTCCCTTCGATGCCAAAGCTACGTTCTCCTCCTCCTCCTTTGTCTTTGTGCCACTCCCACTGTTGCCACTGAGGTTGACCTTCCCCAAGTCCTTCCTTAATTCCTCCTGTTGAAGAGCTGCCCACATCTCCTTCCATGAAGGCAGTTTTTCTTTGCCCAATATGCTTTGGACGAAAACTTGCCATTAATTTGAGACTCCATTCAAGGCTATCCTCACCATCGCAGTTGGCTAAGGAGTGGACCCCATTGCAGCAAGCTAGTCTCTAGTGTCCTGAAGATGTTGACGATAGAGGTTCACCCCTTCTCCTTTCTACATCAAAGTCCACTGCAAATTCTGCTCTAAATACATCTTCCGCTATCGGAAAGAGCCTTCATATAAAGAAGACAAGGCTTCCCACATCTCTCAGGCTATATCCTTGCTTTGCAAGTGTGATACCACATGATCTCGAACTCCATCGAGAATGAGCCTCTTCGCCTTCCCCTGCTCCACTTTGTACTTATTTTGATCGTTGTCAACAAGAACATCTACAACACTATTGACGTAGGCCTCGAGATCATATTCTTCCAGAACAACTAAGATTCTGGTCTTCCATATGACATAGTTGGAAGCACCTTCCAACCTGTGCTGATCTCGAAGCCCATGTGATGCCATCTCACCCAATTGTCGAACTGACTCCTCTAGTCACTACTTAGCACTCCTCAGCTGCTCAACTAGTGAGAAATTCAAACTTTCTGGCGGAAAGTTCTCTGAAGAGAAAATTCCCCCCTGTGTATTTGTTCTTTTCCAGTGGATTTCTGCCCCAGCAGAAACTGAACCCTTCAAGCACCGCATTGAGGCTCTGTGTCACTCACTTTGCCTCTGCAAGCTCACGAACTGGAAATCGTACCTTTGTCGTCTCACTCAGAGAGAGATTTCCTCGGATCTGCTTCCTGGCAAAGACTGCGCAATCCCCTCAAAGGGATTTGAATTGTTGCCAAGTGCAGCTTTCGGCCTCACTACTTAGCACTAGATCTACTCTTCCTGTTTCAAAATCAATGCCCTGATACCATGTGAAAATTCCTAATCCTCTAGGAACCCCTGCAGCAAATCTGAATCTACTTCACCTAGTTGATTTTCAAATTACATTCATCAAGTTATTCTTCTGAATACTGAAGCAAATTACTTCTACAGCCTACACTTAATTAAATATTTGATCTCCAGAAACAGAAAACAGAGCAAAGAACAAGATACATAGGACACACTTATTTTTGGACACAATAGTCCCCCGAAAAACCCAATGCGGGAAAACTGGTGTAGCAGTTCTAAGGGTTTATTATTAAGCAGGTGAAATATCTCAATACAAATCTAGGATACTGATCGAGCAATCCTTTACAGAGAAAAATACTGGCGGAAATCTAAGTGAGTTTTACCTCACTTCACCCGACAGAATTTAGGCTGATTCGGTACAAGACTGGCTAACCTCGGCTTTTTTTGCACTGGCTCTGCGTCAGCCCTGCATCACTTTCTCTGCCCTCTACGTCAGCTCTCTCAGTTATTCTAGCAGTTCTGGATTCTCCGTGACAAGTAGCTTTTCTGCATCAGCTTTCCCGGATGTTCTGGCAATTCTTGGCAGTTCCAGCAGTTCTGGATTCTGCGTGACATGCTCCTTTTCTGCATCATCTCTCCCGGCTACTGCGTTGCCTCTACGTCAACTCTATTTGCCTCTCTGTCAGTATTCTCCAGAAAGTCCTTCTTCCGGATTCCCTTTGCCCCTCCACTGCAAGATCTCCCCAATCGATTTTCCTCCTGAGAACTTCTCACCTCAGAAAATCTATTTCCTCAATCTCTCTATGTGTGTTTCCAAATGAACCCCAAGCCTCCATTTTATACTTTTTTTGTTGAGTATTCAACGACCGAGATTAAGTCTCTAATCAACGGCTAAGATTAAAACATGACTTGATCCGCCTTCTAAATCATTCTCACCTATATTTTCATTAATACCCATTAATATTTTAATTTCCCTAAGTTTAGACTTAAGAACTCCATTAAAAATATTAATTATTTTAATAAAATACAATCCGGGTAGAATTTCACCAAACAGTTTTTGGGTTCTTTAAACCTCATGTGCCTTAGTCTCTCCGCCAAATTTCAAGGCTAGAGCACTTCCGATGCTACCAAAAACTAACATTGAAATATGTCTTTAGAAAGAAGTATTGGAATTTTGATTCTTTAGAACAAAAATAATTCTCAACTTTGTTCATAGCAATGATAATGTTGGTAAGTTGACTAACCTAAGTAACAAGACACATCCAAACAACTCCCATGTCATGTATCATACATGTTGAACACAGATACATGAGGGCACATGTTTGACATGTGTTTGCCATGTGTTCTGTGAACAAGATATGTCCCACACACATGTTTGACACATGCCCTCACTATGTCATCCATAAAAGATTCCTTTTCATTTTAGCTCATTCCATCCAACACGTTGGAGGTTTGAGATGTTTCGGAGTGCAATTGAGGGTTCTTTTGTAGTGTTGGAAGGAATTCCAAGTGTTTGGTAGTGGAATTGTCCACCAATTTTCAAACTTCTTCCTACAGAAGAACATTTTCTTCCTCATTTCACAAAAATAATGAGTCAATCATCAAGGGCAATTGGAAAAGGTCAAATGTTATGAACCATGCTCCTTAAAAATGATAAGAAACCAATCATTACAATTCATTTTGAAGGAAAATCCTCCTTTTACAATGAACACAATGGATAAGATAAGATTTGATGACCCTAAGACTAGGTATCCCTGGTGTATATATAGGAGATAAAGTGTACAACTATAATGAAAGGGTACTATTACCCACCACCAGTGGGTGACCCCTATAGGACAAACTTTCTCCTAGATTTGTCTTCAGTCGAGAGCCCCTTGCAACAAACCGATAGCTCAATGTGCTACTATTCTCCACCACCTAAGCCAAACATTGTGTGCCCTCACTCATTTGTTATGATTGTATGTTTGAAGGTGGGCCATCCAACCTCAAAAGTATGATTTTCATCATGTAATTGGGTGCTTATCCTTGCTTTCCTTGGGCACATCTGGGCATGGACTAGTGGGGGGATTCAGCAGAAAGAATGGGCTTTGACTGTACTCTTGTTCCCTTACCTCAACTATTGATTTGGGGCAGCATCAGATTTTCTCTAGCCATGAAAATTGGTGGAGAGGCTAAAGCACATGGGATCTCCAAGACCCATAAATGGTTTGGACAGATGTACCCGGTTTGGGAGATATTAAAATAGTTAATATTTTTAATGGAGTTCCTAAGTCTAAACTTAGGAAAAAATAAATATTAATGGGTATTAATATAAAACTGGGTTAGAAGGTTCCAAAAGTCATGGATCAAGCCAAATCTAATTTTAGCCGTTGATTAGAGATTTAATCTCGATCATTGAAGGTCCAACGAAAAAAGTATAAGAAGAGGCTTGAGGGTCAATTGGACAATACACCAGAGTGATCAGTCATTCATTTTGATAGAGCAGGGTTGCTAAGCAAAAGTGAATCTAGGCTACGCAGAGGGACAAGGATAATACTGGGAGACTAACGCAGAAGCAGAGAGAGCGAGAGCAACAGCCAATCTAGGCTATGCAGAGCCCAGCAGAGGCAGCGCAAAGCCGAAAAGGACTGTGTCATCCACGCAGAGGGCAGAGGGAGTGACACAATGGGTCCGAGAGGCTGCGTAGTGCCTTATAGGGTTGACATAGAGGGTCCTAGGGCTGACGCAGGTCAGTAGGAGGCTGACGTAGAGGCTAGAAGGGCCAGCACTGAGCTTCAGTTGTGCCGGAGAGGGTTTCGTGGGACACGTTTTCTGAATACTTGTTTCTGAATATAGAGATATTGATGTCGCACATTTTTCTCTATCAAGTAAGTCGGTTAGGCACCAGTTGTACTTAGAAAGACTACTTAATAATATAACCCTCATAATAGTTGCACTGGCTTTACCGCATTGGGTTTTTCCGGGGGCAGTAAGCTTCACAGAAGCTTGCTGGATTGGCTGGGAGGAATTGGTTTCCCAGTAATCGAATCAGCTTCAACAGGAGAACAGGAGCAGACAGCAGATTAGTCGACAGCAGTTCAGGTAGGTAATCAAAATTTTTACGGTTCTTGTATTTCAGTTATCTGGTTATTACACATTTGTCCAAAAATAATAGTGTCACTTGTGTGCTTGTTTTCTTTCAGTTGTTGATCTGTAGATGTTGTGATTGTACTGTGTTTTCCCACATTGGGTTTTTCCGGGGACATTTGTCCAAAAATAACAGTGTCACTTGTGCGCTTGTTTTCTTTCAATTGTTGATCTATAGATGTTGTGATTGATATTAAATAAGTTGTTCAATTTTAGACAAGTAGAAGAAATAAACCAGCAAAATACAGATTAATTTTCTAACGGATAGACTTAGAAAATTCAACATCAACCTGGGGGTTAATTTTGTATCTTGGTCCCATGGGATCTCCTTTATTGGCAACTAGCTTCGGGAGTGACATTGCATGGGAAACTCTGATTGTGGTTGTGTGGTCCCGCTTGGAGCCTTCCCTCTATCCCCACTCCATTCCATTATTATTTCACATACCACCTACCATTTGATGGATGTACGTTGGACCTATCACTCCCTTGGAAGGTGAAATCACCTAATAGGTTCCTCTATTAACCACTCTTGTCATAACCCTAGTACATGGGAAACCCTGATTTTGGTTGTGTGGTCCCACTTCCCGATACCATGTATCTCACTCCCCTCCACTCATTACAAGCCCTTTTCACATTTTCCCCATCTGGGTCCACATTTGTCCATTGTGTCCACAAGGTATTAGCCTCCCCTTCCCCTTACCCACACCTTGGGTCGAGCCTGGAACGATGCCCCAGAGGTTGACAAAGATAAAAAGAAACATAAAAGCATAATTTGACCGCACACAACAATAAACGTACAACAAAATGCAAAAGATGGTCGCAACCTCGACTCCCTCTTGTGGCTTGGTCACAACCTTGGGATGCCTCCCAAAGCCCTCGGCCCTACTCCTAGCCCTTGTCACAGCTCTATGAGGGTTTTTTCCCTTAGCAACGGCCCTTTATTGCTTGGTTGCAGGCCCTCAGGGCCTTTCCCTTCTAGCCACAAGCCTAATCAGGCTAGCAGTTGCCCTTCTAGGGCTTCTCCAACCTCATTCCAGGCCTTAGTGACCTTTTTCCCCTAGTTGCAGGGCTTGTCGGGCCTTTCCCTTCAATCGTTGGGCATTTTTGGCTTGGTTGTGGGGTTTTGGCATCAAAATTTGACATTTTCTTGTGGTTGCAGGCTTATGCTAAGGTGCTACATTGTTTTTCATCTCTAACACTTTGTGTTTGCAACTATTTCCTTGCTAACATTGTGGCTATAGGAAGTGGAAGCCATACTCAAGCTTTCTAGCCCTCAACTAGGCCTTTAGGCCTCTTGGTCTGCCTCTCTTCCACTCATTAACTTCTCTATCTTGCTACAACCATTTACGAAGACATATAATTCTAATAAAATACATTAAAATTGACCAAAGATCATCCAATAATCACGTAACTTAATTAGCTAATCATTGGAACTTATTTGGCATTGATAGTTTGGCACATGGTTGGCTTACGAAGGACTGAATCACTAATTTTCTGAGTTATTGCAAGTCTGATATATGCTTTTTGAGGTTTAATCTGAACATTATGTTGATTTGGGGTAGCGTCGAATGCGTTGTAGCCATGAAAATTGGTGGAGAGGCTAAAGCACATGAGATCTCCAAGACCTAGAAATGGTTTGGACAGATTGTACCCGGTTTGGGAGATATTAAAATAATTAATATTTTTAATGGAATTCCTAAGTCTAAACTTAGGAAAAATAAAATATTAATGGGTATTAATATAAAACCGGGTTAGAAGGGTCCAAAAGTCATGGATCAAGCCAAATCTAATCTTAGTCGTTGATTAGAGATTTAATCTCGGTTGTTGATGGACCAACGAGAAAAGTATAAGAAGAGGCTTGAGGGTCAGTTGGAGAACACACCAGAGTGATCAGCCATTCATTTTGTTAGAGTGGGGTTGCTAAGCAAAGTTGAATCAGTGATCAGCAGCGAGAGGCAGTGAGTACGAGGCAGAGAGGCAGTGACAATACTGGGAGACCAGGACAGAAGCAAAGAGAGCAAGAGTGGCAGTCAGTCCAGGCTACGCAGAGCCCAACAGAGGCAGCATAGAGCCCAGAGAGACTGTGTCATCCACACAAAGGGCAGAGGAAGTGACGCAGAGGCTCCCAGAGGCTGCACAATGCCTCAGGGGGATGGCGCAGAGGGTCCTGGGGCTAACACAGGTCAGCAGGAGGCTGATCGAAGGCCAGAAGTGCTAGCGCTGAGCTTCAGTTGTGCTGGAGAGGGTTTCATGGGACAGGTTTTGTGAAAACCTGTTTCTAGATATAGAGGTATTGTTGTCGTGCGTTTTTCTCTATCGGGCGAGCCAGTTAGGCACCCAGTTGTACTCAGATATATTGCATAACAATATAACCCTCTGAATAGTTGCACCAGTTTCCTGCATTGGGTTTTTCCGAGGACGTTGGTCCAAAAATAATGGTGTCACTTGTGTGCTTGTTTTCTTTCAGTTGTTGATCTATAAATGTTGTCATTGTATTGTGTTTATTTCGGTGTTTAAATGTATTAAATAAATTGTTCGAATTTAGACAAGTAGGAGAAATAAACTAGCAGAATAGAAATAAACTAGCAGAATATAGATTAATTTTCTAATGACTAGACTTAGAAAATTCAACATGGTATCAGAGTATGGTTGCAAATCACAGGATAACTGAAGGCATCAACCGAGCAGAGCATTTGCAGCAGATTCAGCTGTCCTGAGTGACAAAGTTGATCATTGCAAAAGGCGACAAAGGAAGCAGTGACGCAGAGGGACTGCGTCATCATTCTGCGCTAAAGAGAGGCAGCGCAAAAGCTAAGGGAGGCAGAATCAGGCTCACACAGAGCCACATAGTGGCCAGGAGGACTGAGCCAGTTGGTTGGGGGAGCTAATTTGCTGGTGTCGGGATTGCGCAGAGCCAAGTGGCTCAATCCTTCAGTTGTTGGGGCATAGGAGGCTGTGGGTAATTTGCGGAGCAACGCTGGTGGGGTATTGTGGTCAGAACAGTACCTAATAGGACAAGACCAAGGTGGAGAGAGTTATTGCCAAGGCGGATTTCTAGCCAAGGAATCCAGATCAGTGTTGCAGTTGCACGAATGATCAGAGTGGGGCAACTTGACGTTGGCAAAAGGATTTCCAAGAGGGAAATCAGACTCAGAGGGAGTCCAGAGGAAAACTTCCAGATGGGAAGTAGAGAGACTCAGCAGGAGTCGAACCGAGAAATTCCAAACGGGATGTAGAGAGACTCAGAAAGAGTCGAACAGAGGACTTCCAAGAGGGAAGTAGAGAGACTCGAAGGAGTCGACAGAAGAGCAGCGAGATGGTCATGAATGGGCTGAGAGATCAGGACAAGCTGGATGGAGCGTCCAACTTTGTGGTCTGGAAGGCCAGGATCTTGTTCATTCTAGATAGACATACTTCGCCTTGAGAACGATGGCTATCCCAATTGACCCGGTAGCAAATGATAGGTACGAGGAGGCAATGGCTAAGGAAAAGTGCATCATCCTTGATGGGGTCAAGAATCATGTGGTACCACATATAGACGAGAAGGAAACGGCAAAAGAAATGTGGGACACTTCGAAGACATTGTACCAACATACATCTGTGCAGAGGAAGATGCTCCTAGAGAATCAGCTAAGGGCATACCATATGCAAAATGGAGAGTAGATAGATGTTTTCCGCGGTCGGTTGAAGGAGATCTGTGACCAGCTAACTTCCAAGACCTAGAAATGGTTTGGACAGATTGTACCTGGTTTGGGAGATATCAAAATAATTAATATTTTTAATGGAGTTCCTAAGTCTAAACTTAGGAAAAATAAAATATTGATGGGTATTAATATAAAACTGGGTTAGAAGGTTCCAAAAGTCATGGAACAAGCGAAATCTAATCTTAGCCATTGATTAGAGATTTAATCTCGGCCATTGAAGGACCAACGAGAAAAGTATAAGAAGAGGATTGAGGGTCAGTTGGAGAATACACCAGAGTGATCAGTGATTCATTTTGCTAGACCAAGGTTGCTAAGAAAAAATGAATTAGTGATGAACAACGATGGGCAGTGAGTACAAGGCAAAGAGGCAAGGACAATACTGGGAGACCAGCGCAAAAGCAGAGAGAGTGAGAGCAGCAGCTAGTCCAAGCTACGCAGAGCCCAACAGACACAACGCAGAGCCTAGAGGGACTGTGTCATCCACGCAGAGGGCAGAGGGAGTGACGCAAAGGGTCCCAGAGGCTGCACAGTGCCTCAGAGGACTGACGCAGAGGGTCCTAGGGCTGACGCGGGTCAGCAGGAGGCTGACGCAGAGGCCAGAAGGGCCAACGCTAAGCTTCAGTTGTGCTGGAGAGGGTTTCGTGGGACAAGTTTTCTGAATACCTATTTCCAAATATAGAGGTATTGTTGCCATGTATTTTTCTCTATCGGGTGAGCCAATTAGGCAGCTAGTTGTGCTCAGAAAGACTGCTTAATAATATAACCCTCATAATAGCTGCACCGGTTTCCCACATTGGGTTTTTCCAAGGACATTGGTCCAAAAATAACGGTGTCACTTGTGTGCTTGTTTCTTTCAGTTGCTGATCGGTAATGTTGTGACTGTATTGTGTTTATTTTGGTGTTTAAATGTATTAAATAACTTGTTCGAATTTAGACAAGTACGAGAAATAAACTAACAAAATACAGAATAATTTTCTAACGACTATATTTAGAAAATTCAACACATTAAAAGTTTGACCTATAGCTTCTAACCAGTCTCATAATCAACTAGAAATCATTGGAAGATTTAATGCATTGATTTTCTAGCTTATCTTTGATATCTTGCAATGTTTCTTGATTGCTGATATAAATTTGCAAACCTCTGAAAACAAGGTTGCATCAGTGATAAATGGTTGAAGCAACTTGGACTTAAAATTTGGTCAACAAAACAAAATTATTAGCATCTTATCATCTTTTGCATCAGCATTCTACATTCAAGTAGTCTAATTGGATTGGTAATTGTTGATGAGATTGGCTAATTACTCTAAATGACATTGTGATTAATGATATTGTTTCTCATTGTATTTTCATTATTGGATAATTGGATACATTGTTTATTGTTTGGTGAAATAGCTTTTGTGGATTAATAATCTAAGCCACTCTTAAAAGCGCTTAAATCGAATTGTGTCCATAAGGAGCTAATTGGCATATTGGTGATTTTTAAGATTGATAACCGTGTTAAAGAGCATTGATCTTGTCAAGCAATTGTGTATTGATACATTGGCAACATTTTGTGGCACCATTTAATTTAGCACTTGCTCTTGTGGTGAAGATTATCATTGTTTTATTGTTTAAGTTACAAATCATTGTATTTTGTCTTTGAGCACTTAAGAAATTAATAATCTCACCTTAAGAGTCTTCACTCATATTTTGCATTAGCATTTTAGGACTAGACTCTTGCAATAATTAATTAACCTCTAAGCATAAGCTTGGTTGGTAGAAAGATAGGGCCACCCTTCTCACTTAGCTTGCGAAGGATAGACCCTCTTTAGTAATTAACACGGTGACCTTGAAATCGTCAAATCCACAGTCTCTGCAGCGTCAGAGGCATTGGGTGGTTAGATCCCGAGGGGAGGGATCGTTAATCAAGCCTCAGCTTGCTTCCCCTTGCTTAATTGAGACTACCTTCAAAACAGTTGGGATAAGGGATTGACCTAGCTAGGCATATAAACTAAAATAAACCAAGATCTTTCATCTCACTTAAACTTTAGGTGATGCATTTCATTTAAGATAGTGAAGTATCCTTAAGCAACAATTGTTCATCCAGCAACTTGGTAAATAATCTATCTGAAGCAAGTAATTAACTCCATTTAAGGCACTGATCTTTCGAGACAATTTAATGAAATCATTTAACTTGCTAATTCAACCATGTTCCTAGGCCATTCAGTTGTGTCTCCCGGATTTGTTGGTTTCCAACGAGTCTTTCTTAGTCACATTTCATAGGGACTACACCCCATAGCTTGTTGTAGGGACATTGCTAAAACGAACAGGTTGGGGATTAGAGTGACAACCCCCATGCTAAGCATTGTCGAATCTTGCTTGTACAGTTTGGGCGACAAAAGGTTATGCGATAGGTGACCTATAAAAGACCAGACTTTAGATTAGATGGATAGTACAGGACTAGGGCTAAATTGAAGATTAGAACTAGGATAGAACAAAAAGACTTGAACAAATATTGGAATATGGAAAGAACTAAGGAAAGAATAAGGCAAAGACAATGAGTTGAAGGAGACCAATAGGATGAAACAAATGCAAGGCAAAGTCTGCCAAACAAGAGTAAAACAATCAAGATCTTTGCAAAAAAAATGATGCTCAAACAAATGTCAAATAAACACAAAAGAAACACAAAATTGTTATGCAAAACCCTTGGGCTTTAGACTGTTGTACAAGAAACTTTCACTGCAGGTTAGAGGGCCGAAATCTATAAGAGAAAAAGGTGCCCTGGCCATAGGGATAGCTCCAAAATGTAGGCTGAGATCAAGCAGACCTTATCACCACAAAGTTTAGGGTTGCTATTCAAATTTCGGTGACTTGCAAGAAGAGAATACCCAAATACGAATCCCCAAGTTCCAAACAATAAAACCCTGATCCCAAAAAATTCTTGATACTATAAATAGGTTCGAAATTTTACAAGTAGTGATAGAGGTTCGTGTTGTTCAAAAGATTTGACTCACTAGACCTTCACTTCCTTCTTATAAGAGGGATTTTCCCCAAATCCAATCACAAATCCAATAAAAAAACAAACAGAACCATGATAAAATCAAACCCTAAACCTCCTAATATTCGTTGTCTTCCTCAGGTGGCCAAAATTTCAAAGCTAAAACATAAGAGAGATGGTTGAGATAATGTATTTGGAGGAGTACATAAGGTCTTCTTTTATAGGCTAAGGGGTGGGCTTAGAAGGGGCTTCAAAGGTGAACGTTAAAGGATTTTAGGATGGTTGGTTAGATGGAGTAGTTGGTTAGGTGAAGGCTTAATGATTGATGATGGCGATGTTGTTGCTCCTTGAGTTTAGGAGCAAGTGTTGTTGTTTTCATTATAGAGTGATGTTGATAGAGATGAAGTTGTTAATTGGGTTTGTTTTTGTTAGGATACATCTTTTTGTTGTTGTTGATTTAGCTGAGAGTTGAGTATATTGTTGTTGCTTCAGGAGAGAGTGAGCTATTGCTATTGTTACTTCTTGTCATGCACTTGTAGAGGAGAGAGAGTGTTTGCTGCCTCGAGATGTATTGTGGTCAGATTCGACTATTGTTCAGAGGGAGTTATTGACTATTTAGTTATGGATACCATTGATGACTTTAGCCCTTTGTCATTGATGTCAAAGGGGGAGTGTTTGCGGAGGTCAGTATCAATTCGACGGATCAGTTGGTGTTGCCATTAATGCTAAAGGGGGAGTTTGTTGGTATTGATGTTGTGTTGCAATCACTGATGGTCGAATTGATGTCAACCTAAGCATGTATTGCAGATGTTATGCATATGCTTGATTGGGTGCTATAGCAAATGTTTGTGTTGCAAGTGGCAGCTTGGCTTATGCCAAATGTTATGGTATGTCGCTATGGTAGATGCTTGGCTTGTTAGTTGCAAAGGCATGTCACTGGTGCTTTGACAGTTGTGTAGGTGTTGGAAGAGTTGTGGAGCAAGTTGGCAGAGGTCTGGGCTAAGAAGTTATTTGTTTTTCCCTATCCTCTGCCACAACCGCATCGAGTCAACCTTATGTGTGCGGTTGTAGGCATTTAACTGCATGTATGCAATCTTATGGTTGCAGTTGCAGTAGATATTTTCATGTGCTATGGGTGAGGTTGTAGGTTTAATTACAAGTAAACATGATATTGGTATGTGTGTGGAGGAGGTTGGCACTTGGTATTAGTATTACCATGGTACAGGTGCCCTTGATATTGGTATTACCATGGTAAAGGTGCCCTTGGTATTGGTATTACCATGGTATTCTCCTGTGGTAATGGTTTGGAGATTGATGAGGATAGTTTGCAATATACTTGTGTGTGAGTATTGAGTTGTTGGATTGATGGAGTAAGAGCGTGAGAATGTGCTACAATGTTTTGTCTAGCATATTGCATATTTGTAGTTGTGTTGAGTAGAGTATGTTTATCGGCTTATCATTTTCAAATTCAAACCAGTGAGGCTGTTGGGTTGCTCACATTGAGCAGATTTGACAGCCCAGTTTGAAAATGCATGAAACGTGGTTCGCGTGGAGGTGTTGAAGTCGTTGGGGCTTCATAGTTGACACTGTGTAGAGAAGGTGGGGTCCTTCTAGCCGGCAAATCAAAACGGGAAGCAGATTTTTCCTGAGTCCAGTAATATTGGGCAAGGCTCGTTGGTCGTGGTGGCTTCTAGCGAACAGGTGTTCGTCAAGTCGTGAGAGAAGAGTCTTTCTATCTGGTGTTGCTAGCTAACTATCATAGTGGTCGAGTCTTCCAACTAGTGGGTGCTAGCCTTTCCATGCAAAAATTTGTTCAGCACTTTATAGAAGATTTGAGCAGCAGCAGCAACAGGTGGTTTTTTTCCCTAGAGAGGGTTTTCCACCGGAAACATGTGTTTTCTTATGTGCATGCATAGATATTGTTTATGGTGTTTTATGTTTATTTTACATGCTCTTATCTATTGATGTTATATTTGTTTTATAAGTTTAATTGATGTGTCACTCAATCTTGTGTTTTGGTAAAAAGAGACAAAATTATATAATTACAGTCACCATTGATTCACCCCCACCCCCCAATCAATCGTGAGGCCATTTCCAACACCCCCTACCCGATCTACATCGATGAATCCCAGAAGACTCACTCCATCAACCTACCTTTACAACAAGCCATAATTTGTTGTGCCACTGAAATACCTCAACACATTCTTGGCAACAACCCAATGCACTTTGGTCGGCTCAACCATGGACTGACTTAACCTAACCCTATGAGTTGCCTGTATAGAGTGGCCTCCACTTGCTCACCTCTAGTAGCATCTACCTTCCTCCAAGTCTATGACTAGAGACATGGTTATGGGCCTAAAATCCTGCATGTGGAACCTCTTGAGAATCTCCTGCTTGTATTTGCCCTATCCCAAGAATATTTGTCCAACACCCTCCCATGCCTCCAACACAAGCAAATAATGCATCCACCCTATATCCTTCATCTCAAACTCCTCTACAAGATCGCTCTTGCAATCGTGGATGAGCTCCTTGTCCCCTATCAATATCAAATCAT